>JAOUQT010031850.1:0-11403 GCA_025769995.1 Xyliphius kryptos
CTTGAGCAAGACCCTTAACCCTCATTGCTCCAGGGTCCTGTTTCAACCCTGTGTTCTGACCCCAACCAAGTTGAGATCCTTGTAAGTCGCTTTGGATAAAAGCGTCTGCTAAATAACTAAATGTAAATGTAAACTAAAACAAGTGGGTTAAAATTCTGAATGATGTGAAAGGCTGATAAAGCTATACAGAAAACAATAGTAAATCTACAAGGTAATGATTTTCACACAGTACATTTGCATTTTGACTTGGTTTATGGTAAATAAATTAAGACATGGTGTAATTTATGTTGTGGTTGTCTAATATGATGTGTATCTATTTAAGACCCACTGAGGACCAAAGGTTTATGCCCTAATATTTAAAACCATAGATGGTCTATTTATCTCATAATTGTATTACATTTTGCAGCATACCACAAAAAGCTACAGAATATCGACATATAAATATATTAAAATATTCTGTAACACTTTACCCAAATCCTGTAATCATAATGTGTTATAGACACTTTTATAAAGCTTTATAAAGTATTCCTAATGCTTTATAATACTTATTATAAACCTATGCTAATGTACATATATGTACATAACCACACTCATAAAGGACTATAACTGTCATTAACTTATAAACATCAAAAAAATCTAAAGTTTCAATAAGTTCATGTTGCAATGCATTATGTCACTTTGTGTTATAAAGCTTTATGTCGAACTGTTGCTGAAACTGAAACACCTTTCATTTTAGTGTGGGAGGTTTCATGTCTAAATTGGAGCAGCCTGGTGGCCAATTAATTCATTAATTACACATTGCACCAGTAAGAACAGAGTGTGAAGGTTCGGTTAGCAGGGTAAGAGTACAGATTTGCTCCAAATATTGCAATGCACACAACAATATGGGTGACATACCAGAGTTCAAGAGTTTGGTTTTATGAACATGAAAGTGAAGTTGAACATCTCCCATGACCTGCACACTCACCAGATCTAAATGTTATTGAGCCACTTTGGGGTGTTTTAGAGGAGCGAGTCAGGAAACGTTTTCCTCCACCAGAATCACATAGTGACCCGGCCACTATCCTGCAAGAAGAATGGCTTAAAATCCCTCTGACCACTGTGCAGGACTTGTAGATGTCATTCCCAAGACGAATTGACGCTGTATTCATGGCAAAAGGAGGCCCCACACCATACTAATAAATGACTGTGGTCTAAAACCAGGTGTTTCAGATTCATTGTCCATATATATATATATATAAAGTAAAAGTTAAAAGTTTCTAAAGAATATGTACACTCTTAAAATAAGGTGGAAAATACATTGGTGACATACAGTATATATATATATATATATATATATATATACATGATTTATGATATAACTATATGATGATATGTATTATTGCACATTTTTTGTATTGCACATAATAAAAACTATATAATATATATATAATTACTGTTGCACATATACATATTTATTACACATGAAATAATGAGTGGTAGAGTTTGATGGCTGGAAGTAGGAATGACCTTCTATGCTGCTCTGTGGTGCTTTTGGGTGGAATGAGTCTTTGACAGAACGTGCTCATTTATCCTACCTGTGTGCTACAGCGGGAGGGTGGTGTTGTCCATCATGGACTTCATAAAAGATCCTGTGGTGGCGAGTGCTATCCTTTATGCTGTTGCATGCTGGGGCAGCAGACCCAATATAGGGATGTCTGATAAAGAAAGAAAAAGTTAGTTCATGTTGCTGTTGAATGTAAAGTGACCATAATATTTCATACCAATTACATTGTACAGTATTCTAAATCAATAGTGCAGTCAGTGTCTGATCAGTAAACGCAACTCAGCTCAAAGCCTTTATTAAAATGTTATCAGTCTGTCCTTCAGTTTACAGTAAATATTTGTGCCATATTTGAAAAAAATCTCTTTATATGTTTCTGAGATATCGTGTTTATGAGAAATAATAAACAGAACATATATTGCATGCATTAAGTTACTTCTGGTGCGCTGGGGATTCTCGGTTCACATCCCTGTCTGCGTGGAGTTTCCATGTTCTCCCTGTGTCTGCGTGGGTTTCCTCCCACAGGCCAAAAAACAGGATTTAAGGTGAATTGGCTGTTCTAAATTGTCCCTATTGACTGTATGGCCCAAGCACGGTGGAGGTTGAGGGTTGTGTCAGAAAGGGCATCCGGCATAAACACTGGCCAAGTCTAATTTACCAGTTAAATAATAATTCCGTGGTACTGAAAACTGTCTGTATAAAAGTGAATTTTCTTAACATGATAAAGTAGCCTCACTGTCACAAAATACACGAAAGGTTAAGAACGTAAAGTAAAGTGTATCACATTAATTTCAAACAAAGCAACTTTTTAAAGGGAAGCAAAATGGATCACTATCACTTGTGATGTTGTATTAGGTTGTGTGTAGTTCTTAATCTATCCATCAGAGGGCGTGTTACATGTTACTAATTGAATGAGGTTGTGACTATGTGTCGAATTACAAATTGAGATGGGGGATATTTCCAACATTTTAACAATCTTATTGTTTTAAATACTGGATTTATTCAAATGTATTATTTACACTGTTTAATTATACAAATGTAATGTAAATGCTTTAATTTCAGTGTGTCACTCTGCTCAGTTTCAGAGTTTCTTACAGTATAAAAGCTTTGTGCTGTTCTTAATTTATCCAGCAGAGGGTGGCAAAGACTGCATTTGCAATTTGTAGACAGCCTTATTAGAATTCCCAGCCAAAATCACACGTTACTAAATAAATGAGGTTGTGACTTGTGTTTCAGTCGAATTACTAATTGAGCTGTGGGATATTTCCAACATTCCAACAGTTTCGTTTTAAATACTGGATTGATTTGATCTATATTTAATGTATTACTTATGATGTGTTATTGTAAAACGTTTATTCAAATGCTTATTCAAATCAATTTAATTCACTTACTGAATCACTTAACCCGATTCAGTTCAGTGGCTCATATTTCAGTGTGTCACACTGCTCGGTTCAGAGTCACTTATTGTATAATAGCTGTGTGCAGATTTTAATTTATCCAGCAGATGGAGTCACTGACTGTACAATAGCTGTGTTCAAATGATTCACTGAGGAAAGTCACTTTTAATTTTTTGTTTGGTTGAGTTATACTTCTGGCTGCAGTTTCCCTCTGTTGGGTTTTTGTAAGTGTAGTTGTAATCTTTCGCTTTAGAAATGCAAGCCGAAGTCATTTTCATTAAAACTATAACAGTACACCTTAATTCACTATATAGAGATCGACTACTACTCGGTTCTGTGTCACTCGGCACATTGAACACAAACTTCAACAGTGCTTGGTTCAGTTAAATCCAGTTCACTCAACGCTATACGACTCCGTTACAGTGAACACTGTTCAGTGTTACAGAGCGGTATGGAGCAATTTGATTCGTCGATACGGAAGTGTGCGTGTTTGCCTTGGTCTGTTCTCCGCCTCCTGTGTTTGCACATGTCCGTCAGAGTCCCAGCAGCACGCCGCCCAACATCATGGATTCATCCGGACTGTAACCCGCTGACTAAGGTAAGAAAACTCCATTTATTCTGGAAAGAAACAAAGCAGTCGCGCCTTCAGGGTTGAAGTTACCTGTCCGACCAAACACACCTGGTCGCCACATCTGTAAGAACTTTTATATCAAACTTTTATTCCTCGTTGCTCTTAATTTTTACTAGTTTGTTTGGTTAACTGTATAATTCATCATGGACCTTAAAGTTCTAGTTCTTTATTGGCTGTCATGTTTCAAATTGAATCCTTTAATCCATTATATCCATTTAAATACAATGTTATATATCCTTGCATCATCTTTCGCTTAATCATATACTTGGGTCACGTGCAGGGGCTTCCCAGGGGGTAGATGGCCAGATACACACAGGACAGGGCACCAATCCATCTCTGAGCACACACAATATATAGGGGCAATTTAGATCAGCCAATTTACCTTGAATCCATTCAACTGGAGAACCCTAAAATAGTCCCACTCAGATTAGGATTTGAATTTGGAGAGGTGAACTTGCTGACCACAAAGCCAGCCAGTGCATCTTAAGTCCATGTTTTTGGCCTTAGGGAGGAAACTGGGAAACCCTGTGGAAACCGACGCTCACACAGGAAGTACATGGAAACTTAATTGGGTTTTAAACCTGTATCCCCAGTGCTGAGAGAAGGACGTGCTGACCAGTACAATGTCCATGTTTTATATCAGAATGCTTGAATTTTACTAAATTAGGCAGCAGTTTGTTATATACATTACATACATTTAAATACAATGTTGTATATCCTTTCATTATCTTGTGCTTAATCATATACTTGAGTGGAGGTTTCCATGGCCTATCCAAGGGAAAAAGTTTCGGGCGCTGGACGGACACATCCAGTACAGGGTGCCTATCCATCATTAATTACACACTATATAGGGGCAATTTAGAGCAGCCGCTTCACCTTGAATCCATCCAACTGAAGAACCTGGAAAAAGCCCACCCGTTGGACGTAGTCGGCATCGGTTTTGGATTCTGATTGGCTGACAGATTTTAGCTTCATGTTACACTGACATCTATGTGCTTGGAGTGTTTACAACAACAATCAGTGGCATATTTGTGCGGGTTCGTGTGGATAAACAGGGTACACACAATACAATACAATACAGGGTAACTCACGAGAAAGCAGCCGGCCTCATGCGCTCAGATATACTATCAGATGAGCTGCTTTTTCACCCTGTTGTATTGAACTCTGGTAGTTGGTTGTGTTCCACGTGATTTCTCAGCAGCTATGAGATTTTGTAGGTGTGACCCTGAGGCTTCACACCCATTACACAGAATTTTTAAATTTCACTTCTAGTGAACAATGAGCCGTGATGCACAACCACTGTGAGCATCTGTATGATCTCTGTAGATTCATCTTCACAGTGTGGGCTTGTTTGCATGTTATAAACTACTTATAGTCTGAGTCAAAAGTTTGACCCGCCCCCTTCTTGCTTCATTGTCTGTTTCCTCCACTTAACATAAAAATGGACTTTGTAGTTTTACAATTACAGACTGTAGTCCATCTGTTTTCTTGTTTTGGTTAGTCCCCGATTGGTTTTCTGTTCTCCATTGGTCAGAACCATCACAGAACTAATTTGGGTTGTGGATTGTTTATTGTTAGTTCTGCAGTGACACTGATGCCATGAGGGTTTTTTTTATAATGCAGCAGTTTTTTTTATAATGCAGCAGTGCTGCTGTAGTTTTATTTAAATACCTCATTGACTCTGCTGGGATAGAAATAGTCCACTTCTGTTCTGTGATAGCCAAAATAAAGGGGACGTACACAGACGGATGGACTACAGAATGTAATTGTAAAACTACAAAGTCCATCTCTATATGAACTGATACGTTGGCCAATTAGTGGAGCAAAATAGAGGGCGTGTGTAAACTTTTGACTGGTTCTCTAAGTGAGTGGTGCTTTACAGCTGGTTAGTTGCACCAGGTCTGATTGTGCTGTGTCTGCTCTGTGGTGTGTTTTCTGTGATTAAACCGAATAAGATGTTTTTTTTTTATTTCTTTTTTTTTGCTTTATGCAATTTCTTTGATTACAGGTTTCATGTGTAAGCCCCCTCCCCCTTTTTCTTTCTTCCTCCTCCTCCTCCTCTTTCTGCTCCGCTGTACATCAAAGTCTTTTTTTTTTTTTTTACTTCTTTTTCAAATTTAAATATGATTTTCTTTTCCAGCTGTCTTGATTTTAACTGGATTTCACAGTCTTGTATACACCTGCAATCCTAATTCTCATCCCAATTCCACTCTCACATTTGTACATATTAGATTCATATTCTCTTCCCTAAACTGTCTACACCATACGGACAAGTGTATTGAGACACCTGACCACCTGTAGGACATTTTACGACATATTTATTTTTCTGAGAACAAATAGTGCAAGATTTCAAAAAGCGACTGTGATTTTTTTTCCGTGTTGTTGGTGTTGCTGGACCAAGGCATGAGCCGAACCCGAACTATAGCCATCTGAAATCATGCCTTTTTAATCACCAAAAAAACACCTTTAGTAAGGCTGCCACGATTAGTCGACGTGTTTGAAAACATGGAGGTATTATATAATAATTTTATTATTTTTCATATTTTATTTTGATTTCTAAAATGTGTTTTGAGAAATGCTCAAAATGCTTTTCCTCAATGCGCATGATATCAGTGAGACTCCAGTCATTGGTCAACGCCACTCAAAAAAAAACAGATGATGAGTAAAGAGCTTCACAAAAGCATCCAAAATATGGAGTTACTTTAAATTGGCTTAAGACAAAAAGCTTATTTGTACACTCTGCAGATCTTTAATGGCATATTATGGCAGCGCCAGCGCAATGCATGAACACCTTTAACGCAGGCACTCTTCATCAGCATTGTTAAAATGTTTCTATTTGTGTTTTTTCAATTAAAAGAAACTGTCTTCTCCATTAGAATGTTCATTAAATTAGTAGCTGTTTGAGTAAATGCTTCGATTAGATCCTGAGCTGATTCATTGTCCTTGGTGCACGTTGGACAGAATGAGACATGTTCCTTATCTGTTTTGTTTTTGTTATTAGTGTTAGCACAATTCTTTGTTTGGAATGTCATACACAACAAATATAGTTTTAATAAATTAGATTAGCGTTGCCACAGAGGCTTGCACTTTGTTTAATATGGAGAACTAGAATTTATGAAAGGGTTTAATAGAACTGGATTTCTTTGCAAGTTACATGACTTTTTTGTTTGTTTTAAATGCTGGAGAATTATATTTTTTCCAGTTTATCATCAAAATAAAACTTACAAATCCATGTGTCTGTTTACAAAAAAAACATAACACTATATATATTACCATCAAAATTCAGATTTAGAATGGGAATAAACACTAGTCCGTCTTCGCATGGGTTTTCAGAGTGAATTAGTATCCAAAATACTAAAATGTCTCCAAAATGAAAGTAACACTCTAGTAAATCCTTAACTTTACATCCTGTTTTTTTGTTTTTGGTTACTCCATAGTAACCGTAGTATTCAGGTGGATTAATTCTTTCAGTAGGTTGTTGTGCATGTAATTCTTTGTGTTTCTCTTCTGTAGTTCTTAATGCTTTAGAACGCATCTCAGTCTGACTCAGACCTCTGCCATGCCCACTGAGTGCTGAGCGGTGCCTGACGTAGGCAGGCGGTTTTCATTCCTCCTTAACTTCGGGGTATTCCTGTAAACACCACAATGAAATACCAAAGCTGGCAAGAAGACGGGCTGCTCTGGCATTTACATTCCACATATATTGTTAGAGAGCTGCGGGAGTAAAGTTTACAGTAGTAAGAACTGTAATGTTGTACAACTTAGAGGCAGGGTCTCTGATCCGAAGACGGGAGACGGAGCTGCATGTGGTCGAGATGAAGATGCTGAGATGCTCATTAGGAGGGATAACGAGTAAGACAGAGTTAGGGAGGTGAGATCGAGGTGTTTAAAGTTTGCATTGGCAGAAAGATGCTAGGGATAACGCATCATGACAGGAGGACGGCCCAAAAGAAGGTTTATGGCTGTGGTGATTGGGGAGGATACTCAGGACAGGGTGAGAAATTATGTGGTCTTTTGTGACTATTAATGGGAACAGCCGAAAGAAAAACAATTTGTTGTATGATATTAGTCTGTTTTTTGTTTCTCTTAGTTTAAACTATTGATCATATTGAATTAAATATATAATCTTTACTTTATTATTAGTGTGGCACATCCGACCTCTCAGTTTCCGTTATCCCCATGTCGACATAGGTAGCCTCCAGGTTCTCCAGTTTTCTCCCACAGTTCAAAAACATGGCCCCTATATTGTGTGTAAGTGAGTATGTGCCAAGTGATGGATTGGCTCCCTGTCCTGTGTAGGCAATGAGCTATGAAATTATGTTAATGTGTAATTGATCTCCACAAACTCCACAATAAATTGTACTAATGCAGCCTATCTCCACACAACCGTCTACCAAATGCAGCTTCTGTGGTTTTTCAACTGCAGCTGCACTGAGGTAGCTGATAAAGGCAAATGAAAGCAGAAACTCATCGGTCTACACAGCTTCACAAAGTATAAACTTCCTTCAGCCACAATGTAGACATCAGAATCAGCACATGTAAACAGACTGCATTCTGTCTAGTCAGAGCAATAATCCAAACCCAGATTAATTTCCTTTTAAACACGGGGGTGGATTGGGAGCTGCCGGGAATTAATTCTCTAAAGCAGGACTCGTGGTGATGGAAGCGCAGTTTCGGATTATCTGAAAGCTGGGCCTCACACGTCACCTGCACCAATCATCCTTCAGATACGAAGCTTTATTGCTCCCAGTCTGATCAGATGCTTTCGAAGCCTGCTTAACTTACTGATGTGTCTTCATTAGAGTCCTGAAAGCATTCGGCATTTGTTTGAAAGAGGCACGAGGGCGTTGGCTGTGTGTTTAGATAGATCAGTACAGTGATACGGCAAAGGGACAAGCTGAAGGAAGTTTTTTTTTAATTAACTGCATAAATGAATGAAATTCAAACCAAACTACATAAAATAAGATACATCAAGCCGCCATTATTGCAAATTATATAATGGGTAGTTCAGGTCCTTAAATCTGAGCTGAGCTGTGTTTTTTTAAGTGCGACATTACTGACAATAAATACATACATCTGACATCTACTGCAAAACAGTCAGGCTGAACTGAAAATGTCCTTTCCAGTCTTCATTTATTCGTCTTCCACTTAATTCGCTACGAGGGTCGCGGGGGGCTTTCCAATGCTTCCAGGGAAGAACGTCTCGTGCGCTGTGCAGGACAGGGCGCCAACCTATCACTGGGCACGCTCATTCATACGGCCGCAAACACAAATACTTATGATATAGGGCTATTCAGAGCTTTAAATTTACCTTACATTCAGGTTTTTGGACTGTGGGAGGAAACTGGAGAACCCGGAGGAAACCCACTTGGACATGGGGAGAACGTGAAAACCGGGAATTCCCAGCGCTGGGAGGCAAACGTGCTAACCACTAAGACACGTGCCATTTTACAGTCTTAAAAGATGCTAGTAAAGCAATAAGGTACAAGAGGGCATACGTTATTGTAAATAAATGACGTTGTTGGGTATGAGCATCATTTTCTTTGTGCCATCATCACTTTTTTTCTTTAACACAACCTAGAGTGCTTTTTGATTTTATAAAAGGGTTGCAAACACAAAAAACAAGGTTTGATTCATAAATGCGTGTTCTGAAAACAAAATTGTTAATGAACTCATTCGACGTCATCTAGTACGGTTTTTAAAGCAGTCATCACTGAGCAACAGGTTTTCGGTTTAAGAAGGAGCCTTCTAGTGGTAATCTTATAGAACACAGTTTATTAAAAACATCCGTAAAATAACGTATTGTATATCACGTAATGATATGAATGTGAAGCGTTCATCAATTGTCAATAATGTCACGCCTGGACAAATGGCTCAGCCAATCAGATTTAAGAATCTGAACTACCTGTTTGATAATAGATGCCAGTCAATAATCAATTTCATCCATCCATCCATCATCATATGATTAATCCTATACTCGTCCAGGACGGGGCACTCACTCACACACAGACACACACACACACTATATAGGGGCAATCTATATTTTTGGACTGCGAGAGGAAACAGAACCCAGAAGAAACCCACGTGGACACAGGTAGAACATGGAAACTCCACCCAGATCGGGATTCAAACCTTGATATATAGCGCTGAGAGGCGAATGTGATGACCACTACGCCACTGTGCCTGCATTAATTAAACATAAGCGCAAATGCTAAAAATGCTGAATTGAAGATAATAAACTCTGGCGCTCTGGCGACGATTTGAACAAAAAAAGCGTTACTGTTTGTTAATTTTTTTCCACCCAAAGTAAATTTTTTGACATTTTTAGCCGAATACCGATAACTGACTACATATAAAATGAAACCTGTTTAAAAATAAAGATTTGCGATTTATTTGAAATATGTGAATATTTTTGAATGTTAACCAAAATATTAAAAGTTATATTTTGGAAATTTGGAACAAAAATGCCCACGTAAAGCTTGTATTATAAAAAAAAACATTTTAATTTGAATTCCCCAAAAAATATAATCAAAGCTAAAACAATTATTATAATTTTCACATGTTTGTTGGTTCTTGCTGAACTGCGTTAAATCTTGACCTAGTTATATATGATTTGTGACTCGAGGCCGAATTGTTGCGGCTGCTTTTCCTCTGTGTAATTGCTGCATGTTGTTGCATGTGCGTAGCAATTCAGACTCATTTTCAGGAAACTCATCCCCAGCCCCATTAAAAAACAGACCAAGAACCACAAACACAGAACAGCTGTGTGGTTTACTTCACCTTGATTTCAAGGTTCAGTTCACTGTTAACTATTAAGAGAAAAGAAAAAGCGAACTGAAGTGTGTCGGTAAATAAGATGTTTGATAAGATTTCAGGTGCTGGAAAGACTTTCAGTCACTTATGAAGGAAGTAGTCGAGACAATAAAGGTTCTTGCAAAACGTAATTTTGAGGAACAGCTTTACTCAGTTTGATCAAACTGGTACATTCGAAGACTGTAGTTGTGTTATAATAAAGCAATAATGTGCGAGAGGGCGTGAATTATTGTGAATTAAAAACATTACGCATAGTGGAGTACAGTTACACCTCTTTCTCATGATTTATTCCCAATAGTGCACAACCATGAGTGCTTTTTTTAAACAGTTACAAACACACTATAATACAAAAAAAGTTTAAATCATAAATTGATTTATTAAAAACAAAATTGTTAATAAACTGGTCTTCTGAAACTTAAGTCTCTTTTTTTAAAGTGAACACTGATTACTGAGTAACTGGTTTTAGGTTTCTCTAACAATCAAATCCTGTCATCTAGTGGCCAAATTACAGAGCACAGTTTAAGATATGAATGTGAGGGGGTTAATATGGGTTATTCTGAAATTAGATTTGAGGATCATAACTACCCGTTTTATAATCTTTGATAATTTCAATAATTGCATTATTTCTCTTCTACTTCTTTTGTCATTATACCCTTTATTATTCAGGGGTCGCCACAGCAATGAACACAACCTTCCCCCTCTACCGGGCTTGGAAAACACTCACTATTGGGACAATTTAGAGCAACTGATTCACCTTAAATCCATGTTTTTGGACTGTGGGACGAAAACTGAGAACCTAGAAAAAACCCAGGGACACAGGAGAGAACATGCAAACTTTACCCAGATCAAGCTTTGAACTGGAAACCCCCAGCGCTGAGAGGCACATATGCTAACCACTAATCCACCATGCCATCCGGCATTATAATAATCTAAAAGTCTGTATTTTTTACACAAGTGAGTAACTACATGTGTTTTTGATTAGATTAGACATTTAAACACAGTCAATGAGATGGTGTGTA
>JAOUQT010031861.1:0-11403 GCA_025769995.1 Xyliphius kryptos
AGGCAGACAGCAGTGAGGCAGACGAGGCCGCAGGCAGTGAGGCAGACAGCAGTGAGGCAGACGAGGCCGCAGGCAGTTAGGCAGACAGCAGTGAGGCAGACGAGGCCGCAGGCAGTGAGGCAGACAGCAGTGAGGCAGACAGCAGTGAGGCAGGCAGTGAGGCAGCAGGCAGACGAGGAGGCAGACAGTGAGGCAGTCCCTGTTGGTTTGTAAGCGTGTTTTAATGAACCCTGTCCCGCAGCTCCCTGTTCCTGCATGTCGTTTAACCCGGAGACCCGGCGTCTGTCCGTCGGCATGGACAACGGAGTCGTGTCTGTGAGTACATTCAGGTTTTATACAGACAAAAGACAAAAAGACAATTAGAATAAATAAACAGAAATGAGGACAAACTGACAGTGTTGTAGCCCATCAGCCTGATGGAGTTAATCTGAGACTCCGCCCATCGTGTGTGTATTCTGTCAGGAGTTTGTTCTGTCTGAGGACTACAATAAAATGACCCCCGCTCGCTCCCATCAAGGTGAGTATGTACGATGTCCCCACAGCCTCCATCACGTCGTTACTCAGCCGTACTCAGCATCACGCCGCTGTGTGTGTGTGTGTGTGTGTGTGTGTGTTCACCAGCTCATCAGGGGGCCGTCACCGTGGTGCTGTTTGTCTTGGAGACGGAGTGGATCCTCAGCACGGGTCAGGATAAGACGTTGACGTGGCATTGCTCAGAAAGCGGGCGTCAGCTGGGCACCTACAGGACCACCGCGTGGGTCGCTGGACTGCAGTATCCTTTACAGATATCCGAACCGTCGTCGTCCCATCCGCCCCCTTTATGATGTGTGTGTGTGTGTGTGCGCCCAGTGATAGATTGGCGCTCTGTCCTTTGTGTATCCGTCCAGCGCCCAAAATGTTCTCCCCTGGGTGGGCATGGGAACCCCTCCCCCACACTCACACATGACCCAAGCACCACACCACCGTGGGTTTTCCTTCATCTGCTGAATTCCAGGTTTGATGTCGAGACCAGACATGTGTTTGTGGGTGATAACTCGGGTCAGGTGACCATCCTAAAACTGGAGCAGGACAACTGTACTCTGGTCACCACCTTCAAAGGGCACACAGGTAGAAAAAAACAACACATAGAAACCTTCTGTTTCTGTACTATTAGTCCCCTAACGAGGTGTGTGTGTGTGTGTGTGTGTGTGTGTGTGTTCTAGGCAGTGTAACGGCTCTGTGCTGGGACCCAGTACAACGAGTCTTGTTCTCCGGAAGTTCAGATCATTCCATCATCATGTGGGACATCGGCGGTCGAAAAGGGACGGCCATCGAACTGCAGGGACACAAGTAAGGGATGAAATCAGACATCTGCATTTAAATTTGGTAATCCAATCAGACACCTGCAGAAACACAGGTCTGTTTGGTATCCCACAAGGATCCATATTGGGTCCACTGCTTAAGTGTGTAATGTAATGGTTTAGTGTTGCTTTAACACAAAACTTTAAATGATGCACGGATTATTACACCGATTCAACAAACAAGTAAACAAATGATACTGAGTCGAATTGGTCTGATTCGCTTGATCGATTTTAACAATGCTGCATTATAACTGTGACTAAATGATTCACTAATTCAAATACAAGTCACTCAAAAGAAAAGAATGAATCTATGTTTAGTGACCTAAAGATACAATTTTAAAAATGATGGGTGAACTTTGTTCATGCCTAAATTATTCATTGATTCAAACCTATTCGCTAAACAATTTCTAAACTGAATACTAAATCTTCAAATTGAAAGAGGAATGAATCTCTGCAGTCAAACACTGATTCAATAAGAAGATGTTTCATGTGCTAAATGAAACACAGTCTGGTAGAACATAGGACTAAATGATCCAGTGATTCAAATACTGATTCAATTCTCATTTTCATTTGTGTGACATGAAAACAAATCACTGCAGTCTGAAAACAAGATAATGATTCAATTAGTAAGCCAAAATGCAAGACGAAAATCTCTCAAAGAGTCGTTTCTAAATGATTCAGTAGTTTAAATACTGATTTAATTAAAAGAAGCATAATTTGTTGTAAAAGATATCTGTCTAAATGATTCAAAGATTCAAATACAGATTGACTGAGTTTGTTCATCAAATACTAATTTAACAAACAGACGTTTCAAACACTGAATCACTTCAGTCGACTTTTTTTAACCAGAGCTGTGTGTGTGTGTGTGTGTGTGTGTGTGTGTGCGCGCGTGCGTGCAGTGATAAGGTACAGGGACTGTGTTACGTGGCACACACTCGTCAGCTGATCTCCTGTGGAGCTGATGGTGGAATCGTCGTGTGGAACATGGATGTTACCCGACAGGAGGTAGCGAAGCAAAATATTATATATTTAATGTATTGTATTGTGCTTTGGAGGATGTTTGAATGTGTGTGTTTGTGTGTGTCAGACCCCTGAATGGCTGGACAGTGATTCATGCCAGAAGTGTGAGCAGCCGTTCTTCTGGAACTTCAAACAAATGTGGGACTGCAAAAAGATCGGCCTTCGCCAGGTTTACACACACACACACACACACACACACACACACACACACACAAAGTAATATTTTTTTAAGATATCAATTTATCTTAATGCCCAGCGACGGATTGGCGCCCTGTCCTGGATGTATCTGCCCAGCACCCGAGACGTTCTCCTCTGGATGGGCATTGCTGGAAGTTCCTCAGATTCTGGTTCGTTGCTGAGATTCCGTGTGCGGTTTTGTTTCCACAGCACCATTGCAGGAAGTGTGGCCAGGCTGTGTGTGGGAAGTGTTCGTCTAAACGCTCCACCATCCCCCTCATGGGCTTCGAGTTCCAGGTGCGAGTTTGTGATGAGTGCCACAAGTCCATCACAGATGAAGAGTGAGTGTCACGTCCACGATGGCTTAGAGCTTTGAATTGGTAGACCATCTACGTCTTGGGTTATTTTTTTGTAGGTTTTAGTAAAAGTTTTGCATGAGTGCAATATGTTTGGTAGCACTTCAGCCAAACATATAGCAGGTCCTGGCTTTTAATTCTGGGGTTTGCATGTCCTCCCTGTGCCTGCATTGGTTTACCCTGCGGAGTCGGGTTGCCACATTTCAAAGACCCATCGATGGATAATCTGGACACGATGAACTGCACGTCCCGTGTGAGCAATCCTGTTGGGAAATGGACATCATACCGTCCAGGTGTTGGATGTTCTGAGCAGACAATCCAACAGGTAGCCCCCAGGTTGCACTAAAGGGTTCGCTCTTATTTGGGGACAGCTTTGGTGGACAGGGGGTTTAAACCGCCAACCACTGGCTCAATTCCCTGACCACTAATCCCACTTGCCCCACCACTGCTCTCCCTATCATTGGGTTAGCTCAGCATATTAACCGTTCCTGTAATCTGCAGCCAATCAGGAGCATTTCTGAGGTCAATTCATTGATTCATGCTGTGTATTTTACAATCACTCAAAAGTGTTCTAAGTCTGAACACCTTAGAAGTTACCAAAGCGCCAGAACCAAGAAAACCTCCCTGGTATTTGCTCGTTTGTTTGTTGGCTGAACCCGTCTGCACCCTGCGTGTCAATGAAACCAGAATCAGTTCAGAGAACTTGTTGGTTCCACCTGTGGGTTCAGTTTGAATAGATTTCTAAACTGCTCCACCTGGTGGTTTCTAATGTGTTTTATGTGAATTTGTGTTTTTGAAGACGAGCGCCCACCGCGACCTTCCACGACAGTAAGCACACCATGGTGCATGTTCACTATGAGCCCACCAGGAGCTGGCTTCTGACCTCCGGTTCAGACAGGGTCATCAAGGTCAGTACACAAACACATACAAGTTAGGAGTCCTGACGAGGTGCTTTGGGGTGACAGATTTCTGGTGAAATAATGCTGCAACAGCAAAGAAGTTAAGACAATTAAATAAAGGCAACAATTTGAGTTGTTTACAAAATAAATTCTATGAAAACTCCATTGACCCCAGCTGTAGGACACTCATGGTGTTGGACTGGGACGCCAGCTAACTGAACACTGGTTTATTTAGTTTAGGGCAATTTGCCTAAGTGACTTCATGAACCCCAACTTGAGTTTTTGGGTCAAAGCACAGGGTGAGTGATGATGTAGCACCTCTGAAGCAGAGTTAAGGGCCCACGTTAACAGCTTTGGTGAACAAGATGTTTAAACCACCAATCAGAGCAACTCCCTGACCACCAGCCCAACACCGTAATGACTGAGCTACTATACCTTTATTTTCTCTCCTGTCTCGTCCTGCAGCTTTGGGACATGAGTCCCGTGGTATCCTAACAAAGACGCACTACAGTCAGATGCAGAACCTACATTGAGGAGAAACGATGAACTGGTGGAGGACCGGAACTGCCACATAGTGAAGGAGTGGGACCGTGTAAGTCTCGTCCTGTGTAAATACTGAACGGTCATTGTGGTGGTTTCTTTAGTGAACACGTCCAGGCAATTGTACAAGAAGCTTTTGTATTGTTTGTGTAGCACTTAACTTCTCATTCGCACATTGTATGTGAGGGAGGGGGTCAAAATAAACAACTGTTTGCTGAATAAGAACGTGAGTGTTCATTTTTCCAAACATTAAGAACATTGCTGTTATTGTGGTCAACTTTGACAAGGTATCCCACAGGGTTCAGTTCTGGGCCCAGACATGTTATAAACATTACTCCTTCGGAATGTAGATTGGACCTGCTTGGTTTTGGTCATATTTCACAGAGTGATTGTTATTTAGGACATGAGTCTCACTAACTTAACAAGTGAGCACTTCACTTCAAAGGGATCATATAGAGTACATCGCAGGATTAAGATAAAGCCAATGCAGTAATAGTGTTGGGATTTAAATCAGAGTCACATGATCAAATGGATACAGAGTGGTTTCTGCACTTTTTTGGAAAGTTTATGGTTTGAATTTGGCGGCGAGTTGCTCCAAAGCATTCATGAACTCGGTGACATCATCGGAGGAGGACCTGGTGAAGGCCAGAGGCAGGTGAGTGGACACCGGCGTTCTGTCTGCAAGAGGAAAGAAATCCCACAGAACATTGAAGAATACTACCAACGCGTCACTTCTCATCAATAATCCCCCAAATTCCACTCACCTTGGAAGAACAGGCCACTGGGATGACCTGTGGCGGCGGCGGACAGCGCTAACCAGACAACGGTGTCGGCCCCCTGCGCCTCGCTGCGGAGTTTGTTCTTCATTTTGGCGTGGAAGTCCGGCATGGACGAGCGCACCGCTGGGCAGAAGGGTCCAACATGTTCAATGGTTTCAGAAGCAAATGGTAGCAACGGAACGATCACTCAAAAAAAACCTCATATTTAACTACAGTACTTTGACCCAGAGGTGGCGCTAAGGAGTAGAGTAGCTACAAATTGTAATAAACGTTCACTGTCCAAGTTCACGCCATTGCGTCTACAACCTGATACTGTTGCTGCTTTGACCAAAAGGGGCGGAGCTTTACAATACTGTTACAAAATGGTGAAAATGCCCACTGTAGCTGCATGTTTACACAATTTAAATTAGTTATCCATACATTAGGAGAACAGGTACCTGGTGTATCAGCCCAGCCAGGATGCATTGATGAAAAGTGGATCTCTTTGTGCTGTGAAGCCCATCTGTCCGTCATCTCCACCTGCTGCCTCTAGTTATAGAACGTAGATCAGAAATAATGGCTTTCAAAGTTCTGAAGCTACACCACCTTCCTATTTCTACACTAACTGGCTCTATATTAAATAATCTGCTGTAAGGTACCTTGTTTTGAGCGTAGGCCATGGTTCCATCAAAGGTTCCTCTTTCGAACTGTAAGTCGTCCTTGTTGAGTTTCTGAACCAGCATTCCACCGGAGGATACGGTGATCTAACAGAGCAGATGACCATCTGACATCATCTTAAATTAAACCCAGGATTAACACTGAGGATTAATCATCTCATCGAGCTCCGCTCTCGAGGTGCGGGTTTTGTTTTAGTCCTCAGAATGAACAGACACTGGGGGCGGAGTGTTTCCTTACAAGGCTCCTTGTCTTTGGAACAGCCTTCCTGTCACAGGTCTGGATTTTGAAACACTTTTAATCTTTAAAAGTTAATTAAAACACTTATTTCCTTAAACATTCAGTTCATCTCTATAGATAAAGGTGCAACTCCGTGAGGACGGCCAGCGAGATTAACACAAGAGGAAAACGGTGGACTGATAAGATTAAGGAATGAATACAAATTCAGGTTCCTGGAGTGCAGAATGGAATGGTGTAAAGCACCCCACCCCTGGTCTCTGGAGCGGTGGAAACATGTTCTGTTGAGTAAGAAATCAAACCTCTGTGGCAGTCTGATGGATGCTGGGAGAACATTACCTGCCTGACTGCATTGTGCACACTGTAAAGGGATGACACTGGTTCTTTTCAGGGTTTGGTTTAGGACTCTTGGTTCCCCTGACATTTCCACTACTTCACTCAAATTTGTGAGAATTAAAATAAAACAACGTTTAAATCCGTAAACATGTAGAGGATCCGTTCCCATCATTATAAAAACCTCACCACTCTCGGGTCCGGCGACGTCTTTAAAGCTGGAATCAGAGCCGTTGTCAGGATGAAGGTTCCTGTGGAGGAGGCGCCGGACCTGTTACATTTACATCTTACACCGGTTCAAGTGTAGTGGACTAGGCAAAGGAAGTCCCCTAGATTTAATGTACCCTACTTACACAGGGTGTACGTGGTTTACTGCATGGTGGAATTACTACACACTAAATAGTGCACTATATAGGGTAGATGGGCACTGTTCCTGTACCCTATGTAGGGCACTATGTAGGGCACTATGTGTACGCATACTTAAGAACTAGAGTTTGAATCATATGTATCTTATAAGGACTATATGTAAACATTTGTGAGCTTAACAACAAATAACTTCACATATAGTAGGGTACATCATTATATCTGATGAACTAAACCATAAAAACATCAAGGAAACCATAGTGCACTAAATGTGGAGTAAAAGAACAATTATACCCTAAACCATTCCGAGAGCAGCTACAAATGCAGTAACCTATTTGTAGTACACTTAAAAGTTGTGTAGGAATCACTACCCCACTCTGTAGGTCACATAACCACAGTTTCTGTATCCTATCTAATACTAAACATGTGTATACACCATAAATAGTGCAATTTAATAGTAAACCAAGTCATATACAGTATACCACATTATAGCACATGGAGTGCACTACATAGGGAACATAAGAATAGTCTCAGTAAACTAAATGTTAGAGCATTAATGACACCATAGTGCACTAAGTAGGGGGTAAGAGGAAATTTATATAGGCTCATGCTCCCTATCTAGTGCACTATGCTTAGATGCCCTAAAGAAGGCACTTAATGTAATGTAGTGCACAAACAAACACACTATGCCCTGTTCCCCATCTAGTGCACCACATACTCTTGCCCTTGATTTACCGAGGGTGTTGGTGGCGAAGTTCTTCTCCACGCCGTCCTCCGTCAGCTCGCGCTGATTCACCATACAGCCGGCGTTGTTGATCTGCGGAATGTTCAAAGCTGCACTGTGATGTCATCAAATATTTAAATCCAGGCCACTCTTAGAGGTGGAGACCTGGAGGATCATGGGCCGTGATGGTGGGTGGTTTGTTTACTTTACACTCACCAGCACATTCACACTGTGGTTCTGCACGAACGAGCTGGCAAACTCCCACAATGCCCTGGGGCTTGACATGTCCACTATGTGCACATGTACGTTCTAGAAAAAAAAGGAGCAGACTGATCAGCTGACACGCAGGCGCCCGCAGGTCTGCTACGATGGGTACGCGGAGGCGGGGTACCTCATTCCTGCTCTGCTCCACGATGTAGCACTGCGCCTCGTCCGCACGACCTTTATTCCTGCACACCAGGTGAACTGTACCACCTGACCAGAGAGGAGAACAGACAAAAGAACCATCGTGAGGGACGTGTCCCAAATTAACAGGTCATTTCATAAAATGACACGTAAGTGCAGTGGGCGTGTCTTAAATTAACACGTTATTATAAAAGTATACATGAGGAGGTAGCGGGCATGTCTCAAATTAACACGTGATTTTAAAAGTATAAATGAGGAGGCAGTGGGCGTGTCTCAAATTAACATGTGATTATAAAAGTATCCATGAGGAGGCAGTGGGCATGTCTCAAATTAACATGGGATTATAAAAGTATACATGAGGAGGTAGCGGGCGTGTCTCAAATTAACATGGGATTTTAAAAGTATACATGAGGAGGCAGTGAGTGTGTTAAATTAACAGTTATAAAAGTATACATGAGGAGGCAGTGGGCGTGTCTTAAATTAACATGTGATTATAAAAGTATACATGTAGAGGCAGTGGGTGTGTATTAAATTGGCATATGATGTAAATTATAGATTATGATACAATCGGCACAGTCCAAAAACATGGATTCAAGGTAAATTGAATGCTCTAAATAGCCCCGTTTAGTCTATGCGATTGAGTGAGTGTGTGCCCAGTAATCGTTTGGTGCCCTGTCCTGGGTATATCTGACCAGCGCCCGAGACATTATGGAGCAGAGGATAATGGATGAATGAACGATTCAGAGTGTGTGGTTACAGTCTATGCGTTCAGACTTTACCTCGCTTTGCTATTTCGATAGCTGCTGCTTTCCCGATCCCACTGTTGGCACCCGTAATGACGAAGGACCGCCCACTCACGTCCACGTCAAGATCCGACGACACAAATCGTTTGGCTGCGGTTTCATACCCACCTCTGATAGGAAAACATTTAGAGATCATGAGCATCCTATCTAGTGCCCTTCAGAGTGGACTGGTTTCATTCTGTCCATTTTACATCTGCAAGCTGGAGCAAAGACGGATGGGTCCCAAATAACACGTGATCAGTGGGGACTAACAGAGACGGACTACAGAATAGAACTGTAGAACTACAACTCCCATCTGTGTAATCGGAGCTGATGACGTTTCTCCAATACAAAATCTCTGTATTATAAAATACATAAAGTTGATGGTTAAGCTTTTAAACAATGGTATAATTACATGCTGGAAAAGGAGCTGTAATGTAGGCTACAGGTCGCGCGCGTATTTACATGTACATTCTTAATTAAAAATAATCCATAATAACATGTTCGGCATACCTCGTGTATTCCTGAAGACCCTTCATAAACCACACTGCATTCCTGTAGAAAGTCATTTTCACTCCAAACTCCAAACTCTGATCATATAACCGCTCTGAGTTAATGTTTCATAATGTTTCATAAACACCTCATACACACGCGCCTGAGTCGCAGCTCTTATGACGTCAACATCAGTTGCCGTTGTAAAACGAGTCCAACATAAAATAAAGCCATTAAAACCCCGAGAATCATGTCTTTGTGGCGTTAGTGGTGATTATTTGTAAAGTGACGATGAATTCGTATTTTAATCGTTACAACCGCGCGAGTTTACGTAAATCTGCATGTTGAGGGTCTGTCCCAAATAGCGCTACGTAGTGAATCGAGTGTTATTCTGCTGACTCAGGAGTCACAGGTTCCTGTGGAGGGGGCGTTACATTTACACTATCCTAGATAAAACAACGCTAAGTATGTACCCTACAAAGTCTGATTTATGTCCACTACTTAGTGGAATCAAAAGACGGAAGTAGAGCGCCCAATGTCACCTTATTGTAAATAAAGCATCCTATGTAGGGTACATAAGCACGGTCACAGTGCCCTATAGGGCACTAAGTGTGTGCATGCTGAAGGATAAAGTTAGGAGAGTAATAGTAACCCAAAAATAACAAATAAATATGACAAGCACAGTGCACTATGAATGGTATATAAGCACGGTTCTGGAACCCTACATAGGGCACTATATGTGTACACGCTAAATAGTGAAGGTAATTGAGTACTAGTGGACCAAATAAATAACAACTTATAACACATATAGTGCAATATGTAGGGTATATAAGCACAGTACCTGTGGCACATGAATGGTACTGTGTGCATGTACACTAAATAGTCAAGTTAATATGTTACTAATGATCCAAATAACAAACAGCACTATGTAGGGTATATATGCAGATCTTTTGTTCCCTATGGAGGGCACTATGTGTACCTACACTAAATAGTGGAATTATTAGAGTAATAATGAACCAATAAAACAAATGACAGCCTAAACACACATAGTGCACTTCTTAGGGTATATAAGCATAACCCCTGTATCCTAGTTATTCCGACAATATGTATGAACCCTATATAGTGAATGCAGAAAATTATTGAGCTAAATAACAAATAACTTCACATATAAAGCACTATGTAGGGTTCATAAGTTAACTAAAGCATGAAAACATTATTGCAACCATAGTGCACTAAATGTGGAGTGGAAGTAAGCATAGTGGTAGTAAATGAAACACCATCGGTAGAAAAAACATTAAAAAATAAATTTAAAGAAACGCTAATCGTTCGGTTTAAAATGTTAAGATTATTATTTTATTATTTATAAGTTTTGTTGAAAAAAACAAGTGGTCTTCAATAAAAACACAAAACGAGTATCTGTTCAAATAATGTTTAGGACTTTAGGCTGCGATATGAGACACGACCACAATAATTATTCAGCCTTTCGTGCAGGCGGCGTATAAAATGCCAAGTACACAGCTACATGTACAAAGTTTTATATTTTATACATAAATCCGATCTTAAAATACAATTATATCAACTTTTGTTTACGTTTTAATCGTTTTTTAAACAGCGACCGTGGCGGCGCTGTACGGCTCATGCTGCCACTCGCTGATTATGATTGTTCGTTTTGTTTCAATTTAAACGCAATTCGGCGATAAAAGGTAAAAATGCGGGATTAATTCGGTTCAAACGAAAATAAATGTGGGTTTCCGACACACTGACGCTTGATTTCCAAAATTAGAGACAATATTTACCAATATTTAAACTTCATCCGGAACACCGTGGAATGTCATGTATCGTTTCTTAATGAATGTTAGTATAACCATACAGAAAGCGGCATGACGTCACAGTCATTCATATGCCTCAGGGTCGCAATCAGCGGCGTGTGTCAGGATGGCCGAGCGGTCTAAGGCGCCAGACTCAAGGCTCAGTGCCTTCCTCAAGCGAGGATTCTGGTCTCCAATGGAGGCGTGGGTTCGAATCCCACTTCTGACATCAAATTTTTAATACGAATTCAAAGTACATTATGATTGAGGCTCGGTGTCACGCGCAACACTCTGTTTTAATGCGTACTGTTCAATTTTACGGTAAACCTCTCTTGCCAACTCCTCAGTAAGGAACGTAGCTATTGGCTATACGCAAAGTCGCAAAATGACTTAAGTAAATGGCATAAGTAAAAAACACCCTGAATATGTTAGAAGTACAAATGAGCTTAAATAAATGTTATATATATATATATGTTTCACGTCTCAAAAGAAAT
>JAOUQT010031871.1:0-11403 GCA_025769995.1 Xyliphius kryptos
TCTTGCGACTCTGTTGGCCGTTTGCCAGGAAACGCTTGATTGTTGAGTGATCACGATACGAAAACGAAAGTTTGGCAATTTTATGACTGCTGTATCCCTCTGCGACAGCTCATACTTTTTTTTTTTTTTTACTTTTCAGTGTCTGTCAAAACTCTCTTCTGAACCATTTTGCCAAAGGAAACGAAGTTGCCTAATAATTAAGCACACCTTATATGTGTCATTAGACCACACTCCTTTATCATTATAAAGATGCAGATCACCTGATTTACTTAATTGTAGTTGGCTTTCAAACCTATACAGCTTGGAGTAGAACATGTATTAAAAGGATGACATGATCAAAATATTAATTTGCCTAATAATTCTGCACATTGTTCTCAAATATCACTGGATTTGCTGTTCATCGAACCTTTTAACTGGTCGCTTCGAATTTAATCAGTGTGATCACGTGATGTCTCATTGTCCCTGTTAAGTTTCCCTTGCAAAGTAAAAATAGTTACGCTTTCCCTCTAGCACCATCATGGGGCCAAAAAAAGTTTGCAACTCTAGCAGCACCTCAAAGAAAAAGATGAAGGAAAACCATTCAAAAATACAAGTGCGCCAGTAAGATCGTCAAAATCGGCCGCGTCTACGGAAAGTTCCACCGCAGGTTGCATTGTGCAGAGAAAGGCGGCGCTAAAGAAGCTAATGTAGCGAAAAGCGTTAATGCACTCTCAAACCAGAGAGATGATGTTCTTATAAACTTGGATCAAAGTAAGGTGGTAGTAGCTTAGTGGTTAGGGTGTCGGGCTAGCCATCTGAGATTGTGGGTTCAAATCCCAGGTCCACTGACGTTACCAATGTGGGTCCTTGAGAAAGGCTCTTAATTGCTGTAGGGATTCTGTATGTAACCCTATGTTCTGACAACACAGTTAAATGGTATCTAAAATGTATGTTATGGATGTTGTAGTCTCTATAATGAATGAGCTGGATTTACACTCATTTAAATGAAAATGGATGCCTCAGTTTTTCAGATTTGACCAATAGTGTACAGACGGACCAGCAACGAAAGGTTTAAAAAAATAAATAAAAAATAAATGTGCATCTGAATTTCTCGGTGCCAAAGTAACCACCCTTCATTTACCAGTTACCCGTCTCTTTATATTTATTTGCAAGCAAAATGGCAAAACGCAGCTCTAACTGAAGTATTTAAACTGTGGATTGTTGGTTTCTCAAATTCACTTTGCAGCATATATGTTTAAATGGGTTTGGTTTGTATTCTATTAAAGGTCATGACTTAATGACCATGAGAAAATGTCAGTCGCGAGGCAGTTAAAAACAGACCGAAAAGCGGTACGTGAACATGCCGCTGCTTGTCGTCCGAGGAGCTGCGACTGAACACGTCGTGAGAAACATGTCTCACAGTAATACGATTTGGGCATCTGAACTGCAGCTGCCTCAGGCCTTGGGGGAGTGTACATGTGGTCTGAGATAAAAATTTTAATATTATGGGATTGCCGCCAAATCTACAATTAGGCATCAGGAATCCATTCTCTCTGCGGAGCTGCTGTTACATGTACAGGACTCTATCCAGAACACATGAACCCTGAACAAGGGAGACTGGGGGCGGGTGAAGGGGGATGACTGGAGCATGTGACTTGCTTCCTAATTAAATGCAGTTTACAGATCGGACCAATTTGTCATACTTTTATTAAAAAGTTTCAGCATCGGAGCCCTTTGGTTCCACAGTGCTCAGTCATCACAGAACAATGAGAAAGAAAAAAATTAAAACCTCACCCAGACATTCCACCTCGCCCCATGTGACCTGGGCCTTGCATATTCCGGTCTCCACCTGCAGAGGGCACAATGTATCAATTCAATATATCTTTTATTTTCATGCTTTTACAGTTACACAAAATCACCTAATGACAAAGTTATTACTGTAAATAATGTAATAATTTACTATGACTTACTCTGCCACGGTCTGTCCCCGTCCATTTTGCGACCGGTCTCCCAATCTCGATTGTTTCTGGTAAAATAAATAAATAAACGACAGCGTCGGTATATATTCCATTCTGCACCAGTACATTACAAAACTGTTGAGAACCTCAGGCTTCTAAGTGCAATGATCTACCGGCATCTAGTGTAAACACTGAAGTGCACATCCCTGCTTTACTGATCAACAGACTTGTTCTGTATTTTAAGCTGCCACTCATTTATGGATGTGACCTTTTATAAGCATTCATGAGAGTGAGCATACACTTTAAACAGCAGGCTGAACGGACTTTACCTTCCTGGAATTGGTCTTGGTGCGTTCATGGGCCGCTTGTCATACCCGCCGGCGCCCCAGTTATCCCGCGAGTCCCGGCCCTGCTGAAAAAGTTCAAGCTTAATAAACAGCTCAGTCCCTCGCATGACCTCAGCATGACTATTGTATCTGGGAGAACGTATATTAATGAAACGTTACCTGACCGACTCGGTCTCCAGGCAACCCTCCTCTTGGACCGTCCTTCCTGTCACACACGGAACAAAAGCATTGGGGTGATTTAGGTACCTTACTAAACCCCACCTATTACCTATAAATCAAACTAAAGTTTATATGTTAATATTTGACTGTTAGAAAAACGGACACCTGCATTCATTTTAAATCATGGAAGAGAAGCTAATTTATTAAATCAAACCTTATTTTATTTTTATTATAGTGTTTTTGTATTTTATAAACGCAATGAGACACTCAAGGTTGTGTATTAGTGTGAATAAAACACAGAAAAAAGTGTAACTGTACTTCACTTTAAGTCATGCCGGATACCTCTTTCCCATGACTTATTTTACAATAATGCCACGCCCGCTCATATCTGGTTGCTTTAATTAGCATACAGAACTTCATGGCGTGTTTAGAACTGATGCTGTGCACTTACGCACTCCATGGTGTCCTGTTTGCTCTGTAACAAGTCTGACCGGACTACCACCGATGACACTCCTCATCACTCGAGGAATTAAACCTAATCATAATCAACAAACCTGATATCATTATAAAGCACTTAGTTTGCCGGAAGGATCTGATTGGTTGTGTTGTCCATCTGACATCACTATAGCTCCAGATCAGAAATTATTTATTTTGGATTTGTTGTTGGCACGGTAATACAGTGCAAATCAGGATCACTCTGCTGTCTCCTAAACGCATCATGACGCAGGGGTCCAGTGCTTATTAGCTGTCGTCATGGCGACGCAGAGTCTGAAGCATTGTGACGTTTAAATTCAGGATAGGTCATGTGAACTGTGATCGGACAAACTGAAATCACAAACCTGTCCATGAACATGTCGTCCTGGTAACGACCGCGGTCCCTGTGATCGAAGTCCTGATAACGCTCCTGCCGTCCGAAATCCGAGCGGCCGTACCGCTCGTCCATGGCCATGCGTTTAACAGGCCAGTCGTCCTTCCTGTGGGAAAAACAGTATGTAAAACCAGCCAATCTGCAGCGCGTTTAATTTAAGCCCGAGTGGTCCGCACCTGCCGTCCATGTCGAAGGGCCTCTTCATGGGCCGGCGAACCTGCTCGAAGCGCAGCTGCTCCTGCTGCCTGCGCAGCTCCTCACGCTCACGACTGATTCGCTCCTTCTCCCGTCTGCGCTCATACTCCACACGCAGACGCTCACGCTCCAGAAACTCTCGCTCCATGCGGTCGGCGTCCAGCCTCTGCTTCTCCACTTCCAACCAGTTCCTTTTGCGCAGTATCCTCTCACGCTGCTCGCGTTCGCGGAACAGCCGGATACGCTCGCGCTCACTACGGCTGTCGCGGTCACTGCGTGGGAGAACAGTTCAGCCAGTCAGTTTATTAATGACCCCGCAGATAATCTCAGTATTATAAAGCTGTGTGAATAATTAGGGACGTTACCCAGAGTGTCTGCGCCTCTCCGCCTCGCGCACCTCTCTCTCACGCTGCCTCTGCCTCTCACGCTCACGCTGCTCCTTGATTTGGTCGAACGACAGGATGTCCTTCCGGTCTTTACTGCAGGACCGGTCACGACCCTTAGATCCCTGTAATTGAGCAGACAACCATCACTCTACTGATTAATCTCTTGAACCCTAAGCATTACCTCAGTAGAGATGCCGGCTTTATAACCAATTTTGTAAATGTGCCAAGTCACTGAAATTATGAATATTACAGCCACAGCGATGGTTTATATACTTATGCAAAACTGGTAGTACCACCTCAAAGCTGGGATCCATTTGTCCAGCCATGAATATCATTGAGAACACACCTCAGATTAATCAATTAATACATAAATAAGGTACGAGATGGGGTGGGCATTATTGCAAATGAGGTGTTATTAGGACTGACGCGTAGCAGAGTACAGTTAAACCTCTGTCTCGTGATTTATTCACATGAACACACAACCTCAAGTGTCTTATTGCTTTTGTCAAATGCTTACACACAATAATAATAATAATAATAAAAAATAAAAAAAAATTTGATTTGTAAATGCATTTATTGCAAGCTAAATAATCTGCCCCTTTGCAATGTAATCCAGTTGGGTTGCGTGTGTGCAAAAGTTTTAAAAGCCATACACCTTTGACAGAAAACAGGACGCAGTCAATCCATAAATTAAAGACGTAAATATAATATACGTACAGAGATTAATTTTGAAAAAAAGAAGCCTTTTTTACAAACTGAAATACAGCTTAATATAATCAGTGAGCCGATTCCACGTAAACACAAAGGCTGTTGCAGCTGTTTCTAAACCGTATTCTGTAATTTGGCCACTAGATGCCAGTTTGTGATTGTTCGACAAATCAAACCAGACTAGATTACATCACGGAAGAGCAGATTAACGATTTTGAACCAAACCTTGTTTTTTTAATATCGTGTGTAAGCATTTTATTAGCCACTCAATATTTTAATCAGACATTCTATATTTGTAACAGGTCGACCAGCCGCTATGGGTAGACAACAAATTACTGGTCAAAGGTGGCGTGATTTATTCGCAATAATGCCAAGACCTCTATCCAAGTTTATTTGTGTTTGTAATGCAGTGAATCACCCTTCGGCCTTACTAATGGCAGAAGGTGGGTTGTTTTAATATCCAAGTGATAAAATACAACCAGATTATTAAGCTATTAACTTACGGGCTCCTTCGACTTGTCCACCTCGCCAGTCTTCTTGCCATCGCCTGTGGACAAACACACCAGGTTCAAACCCTAAATCTGAACAGACTGACCAGTTTCCCCTCATTATACTCCAACTGCTTACCTTTATCATCGGAAGCATCCGCTTTTGCATCGGCGGGCTTCTTTCCTGCTGGCTCGTTTTTGGCCTGTGGAGAAGCACAAGTTACACACCCATACACCACACCTCCCGATCAGCACGTGTATTACTGCGAGCCCACTCACCCGCTCCACAGAAATCATCCTCCCATGGAGCTCAGTGCGGTGAAGGTGTTCAATGCAATCAGAGGTCTCCTCTGGAGTCGACATGGTGACGAAACCGTAGCACCGCGCACCAGGACTGCGGGCATTGGTCACCACTTTGGCACCGACCACCTGTGAGGTCACAGGTTAAGAACATTTAGGGAAGATTTTTTTTTTTTTTTAGATTTGGGTGCTGGTCTCGGTGAGTACAAACCTTTCCGTATTTGCTGAACAGCGTCTTTAGATCAGTCGCTCGGGTGGTCGAGGCGAGTCCACTGACCCACAGGTTCCTCCCAGTAGTCGCTGCGCTACCTGCTGCCAGCAGAACACACTCAAGAGTCTCGCTTTTTAAGTACACAAAGACTTAAGAGCATAAACCGAAACCCAAATCGCTTTAATGTAACATAACCTATAAGGATCCAAAATCGACTACCCAAACACAGGGTTTGGCATGGTGCAACACTTCTGAAGCAATAAGGCTCAGGGCCTTTGCAAGTTCAGTGCAATCAAGAGTTAAAAACCACAGATACATGGAATGTTAGCATAACCACCAATCCCATACTTTAATTTGATTGGCTGAACACCCTGTAAACCAGGGGTGGGAAAACTTTTTGACTCACTGGCCACAATGCAATCTAAAATTCGACTCGCCCTCCACTTTTCTTTGGTTCTGCTCATTTAAAAAAAAAAATGCTCACAAGCAGTGCGTAAATAATTTCCATCAGTCAAGGGCACCATCAATAGGGGAAATGCAGGGATAGCGAACAAAAGGAAGCAAGTGTGGTCTGAATATTTTCATAATCTAGTTTAAATCAGTTTGGCATATTAAGATGCCTTAAAGCAGGGGTAAGCAAACTACAGCACATGGGCAAGATGCAGTCTATTAGGCTTTTAAATCTTGCATATGTGCTGTAGTTTACCTGCCCCTGCTTTAAGGCATCTTATCGATATGATGCCACTTAATTTGGGAAGCAGCTTGTGGCTCGTAGTTCTGGGGGTATAATTCTCACATTGGGTCCCAGATAAAACAAAAACTCTAGGAGGCGTGGAAAAGCAGACTTAAGGTGCCAGATTTAGACTTCTGTTGCTCTGGAGGTGTGGGTTCGAATACCCCAGCTGTCAACAGATCTTGGTGCAGTCATAGGCTTGTGTTTAAAGAACCAGCCTTATGACCTGAAGGGCGCAGGTTCCCTTTTGCTGCCCGGGTGGTGCATTCGAAGTTGCCCAGGAAATGTGCGCTCACCTCACTAGTGCACGGATAGGTTTAATGTGTATGACCATTTCCTCTGTGTGAGAACAGCCGGCAAATATTACTAAGTTTTTTAATCGCTTTGGGTGCTGAAAATGTAGCTTAGTCGTTAGGGTGCTATCTAAGGGTTGTGGAACTTACCAATGTGGGTCCTTGAGCAAATCCCTTAACCCCTATATCTCCAGGAATTCTGCCTCAACCCTGTGTTCTGATCCCAGCTATTAAGTAGGGTACTTGTGTAAGTCGCTTTATATAAAAGCGACAGCTAAATAGCTAAATGTGATTTAAATTAACCATCAAACTCAACCATGCATTGGAAAAAACTAAAAACAGCCAGACATATTTCCAAATGATTGAAGTTGAATGAAGTTGGGCTGCTTGGTCATAGTTTGGGCTGCTTGGTCATTCAGTTTGTTTGGGTTTCGGCCGTAATCCTTAAGAGAAGGTGGGTTGCAGTTTAAGCAGTCTTGCTATAAAGCTATTTTTGGGCCTTTATCCCAATGGCATAAAGCTTTTTTTAAAAAGCAGATTGTAAGTCTTGGAGTATTACTGGTTTATTTCTGGCATCCTGGTATATGTTGCACTCTTAAGATTGTTTTACAGTGACACGATATTGCAAGTGTCACAAGTTGGTGGCGCTCCCTTTACGAGGTGCTGGTGAGTCAGTTAAGGCTGACCTAGTCGACGGTTCTTTAGAACTTCTTGGAATAACTTGGAACTCCGTATTCAATCTGCGATACTACCACCACCTCATTTTATAGATGGGTTTAACTTTTTAATGCTGGACTGCAGTGTTTTTGTTTTTCTTCATCCATCTGACATCCAAAACAGATTAACCTTCTAGCTCATCCACCTCTCATTTCCCAACTTCGTGGTTCAGGAGTCAATCATCCAGCATCAGAAAGACAACATAGAAACCCTGAAGACTTCACATTTTAGCTTCTAAAATGTAAACGTGAATATAAAATTTTGCTTTAAAAACTGATTCTTGAGTTTAAGGAAATTGACAGAAAAGCCCAAAGAATCTAATTTCACAATGGAAGTTCCAGGCAAAAAAACGGCAGGGATGACAGACTGAACGTTCCACCACTGGTTCGTGGGTGCTGTCTTCAGCCATTTGGATTTGTGCCAGAGGCAAAAGAGACAATCAAGAGGGCAGCAAAGCAAAACCTGAGCCAGTCATCAGAACTTGGAATTCTGACTGGTAGGATGCAGGCTCGTGAAAACCTCTCGCTAACTTCTTTACATGTCCATATTGTTGAAAAAGCACACGGTTATGGCGGCTTTGCCATGGGAAGAAAGAAGGCCATGGGATAGGAGTGGGACTTTTGGTGAGTTCCATCGACCGAACAGAAGCAGACTGAGGGTTACTACCGTTTGTAATAAAGTTTGTTCCTATCCCAGCCATTGTGTAAATTAGTCAAGTCTTAAAGTTGATCCATTTTGTCCACTGTTTTGATAACTTGTGATCTTTCGCTTATTTGTGCACAGGGCGCCACTGCCCATTGAATTACTGCAGCCCAAAACCACATCCCTTTTTGTCATTTAGCACACTCAGTACATCTACTTCAAATTCTTGGCTTGTTCTCCACCATCTATGTCACATATGACATATACACACTCCAAAAAAAAGCAAGGTGATGCTAAATTAGAGTTTTACGCCATATTCCTTAAATTTGGAAGGGAAAAAAATATTAATACTGAATTTTTTATTAGCTGCTGGGTTGCCTTTAAGAAGTCTTGATTTCCTTGAACTTAAGGGCCAGTACACGCGTCTTGATTATGGTCTGATGCATGTTGATCGACCACCCCTAAAGTCTTCTTACACTCACGTTTGTTTGATTCGGTTCTTTTTCGATGCATTCTAATTCCTCAGTGTTAACATTTAATTGCTTTGAAAGTAAAATCAAATAGTCTTACCTTTGTCTTCCTTCGACGACTCGTCGGCGCTGAAAAGAAAAGAAGAAACATGTGTTGGAACGTTTCACAACGACGATGCCTATCGAGACAGTGACATCCTCAACCATACCCACCTGACAAGGCCTTAAACACCCGAACAATCTGCCGATTTAGCAAATTTCTCTTTAACACACCACGCAGGCGCCTCAGATTGCAATCGTTAACGAGGGACAGGGGATCGGGGTGAGCAAAATGACGGGGCCATTCCGTTTCAATACATCCTATCCCATCCCACCCACACAAGAGCCCCCAAAGTAGAACATTCAGATTGTAACAGCCATTGTTCTAGTAGACAGAAAACAACAAACCTCTTTTTCTGATCACCCTCTACTGAGGACTCTTTCGCTTCTGAAGCGTCAGCCGTGCTCTCTTCAGTCTTCGTGCCTTCGTCGGCGCCCTCGGCCTTTACCGCACTTTCTGACTCATTAGCCTGGGCGGACGCGCTCTCGGCGTCCGTCGTTTTGTCCTTGACGCCTCGTCGGTCCTCACTTTGTCTCGAGGCGTCAATCTGGGCTTTATCGAGGTCGGACACATTGTCTTCGTCATTGCGAGACTCAGCCCGCACTGACTCGTGCTCCTCTTCAGTTGACTCCTCTTCCTTAAGCCGCTCTGACTTACAAGAGCCAGCTAGTTTCTCACTTTCTACGGATGTAACAGGAATAGAATGGCACAGAGTTTAATCACTTCTGAGACATTGCACTACGGACGTGAGCCTCTGCTGCACATAACAGGCATTCAGACCTAACGCTAGCCTAAAAAGAGACTGGAAAGCAAGCGGCGCATCCTGCTTCCCTGTCTACGCTCCCTGCACCTGGCGCGGCGCAGATCACCTGGTGCTGCGTTGAGCAGCACACAGAGCCGAGGCACCACTAGCTGTTGGGTTTAGTGGAATCCGGTTAGGAAGAGATTTGCTTTCTGGGTGTTCGATTGCTCTCCGTAACGAGAGGTTTTGCGGCATCCTGATGCGGCGTCTTCGTTTTCTGTGGCGGAGTCTTCGTTTGGCAACCTGGAAACACTAATCTAGCTGCAAAGGCTAATCTGCACAACACTGACCTCTAGTTCATCAACTAGTTACTGGCTCCGTGTGCAGGTCCTGCCCCTTCACGTTAAAAGAAAGACCGTATGACGGATTATGCAACTCAGAGAGGGCATGGCTGCACACAGAGCCAGTAACGCCTGGATTTCCAGTCTCTTCATCAGAGGAAGGAGTTATGGGCTAATGGTTGAGCTCATTTAACCCTGCAATCAGTTAAGGGTTTGTGAGGACCGCATACAGTACCTAGTTCTTCTCCGTTATCTTCGGGACCCTCCTTCAGATCAAAGTCCTACAAAATGAGTACAAACGATTATAAAAAAATAAAAACACTCAGTGCCACAAATATAGTTTTGCTCCCTAAATCTGATTGGCTTAGCCGTTGAAATTTTTTTAATGTAATGCATTAAAGGTTTGCGTGCTATGGTAGCTTAGTGGTTACAACAGCCACCTTGCAGCTTCCAGTTTGAATACTGGATGGAGTTAGCATGTTCTCCCCATGTCCATGTGGGTTTCCTCAGGGTTTACTGGTTTCCTCCCACAGCCCAAAAAATAGATTTATGGTGCATTAAATGCTCCAAATTACCCCATATATTTTAAGTGTGTGAGTGTGTGTCCAGCAATATATCCACACCCTGTCCTGAGTGTAATCTGTCCAGTGCCAGAAATGTTCTCCCCTGGATGGGCATGGAAAACACCTTCGTAGAGGATTATGCAGAAAATAATAAATGAAGTTTCAAATAGATCAAGGAAAACCTTCATTTTATTAGAATCTGTTTATTAGAATCTGTTTATTAGAATCAACAAAAAAAAAATTAAATTGCAAACAGATCTAATAAGTCTAATGCTTACAGTGCAGCTTGAGTCAATTCACTAGTTAGATAAAGACCATCAATGTAACTCCAAGACAATCACACATCTCTGAAATCAACCTGTCCAGCAAGGCAACACTGATTGTGAATCAATTCCACTTGCTGTGCAAATGGAACAAACAGGTAGAGAGCAAGACATGAAAAAAAAAAACTTTTAAACCCCTATTGGTAGGAGAGATCATCAGGAGCATGCCCAGGCGTGGTAGGGAGGTCATATAGGCACGTGGAGGCCCCACACACTACTGAGCCTCATTTTAACTTGTCCTGAGGAATTTCCTCTGAAGTTGGATAAGCCTGTCATTTTATTTTCCACTTTGATTTTGAGTACAAATGCAAATCAAGACCTACATGGGATTATTTTGATTGTTTTTGTTGCTCACAATGCATTCCACTATCTACTAAAAAAAGATTTCCAACTGAAATTTTATTCATTAAGTTTTAGGATGTGTTATAAGTGTGTTCCCTTTATTTGTGTGAGCAGTGTATATTAAACATAATGAATGTGTTACATATGTATCTTAAAAACAGTATCTGCAGCGTTGTTCTGAGTCAGGTCTGTAAACCACTAAAACACTCAAGTTCGTGGAGGAGTATCAAGTCTTTGTGAACAGTGTGCGTTTTAAAAAGCAGAAATATTTTTATATCAAAAAGATTGTGTCCTATATTCATACAATACTCTTTGCCTTTTATTTGTATAAATGTAATTACTTAAAAGTATTTAAAACTAATTACCTTATATTACATTTCCTTTTTTGCTTTAAAGCAAGTGCTTGTTACTTGTTTCCTCCCTTATCTTTTAGTGTTTGAACTTGGGAACCTTAAAACGGGCAATTTTATTTATTTATATACTCTGTAATCATCCATTAAGTAATAAAATGTATACAGAAATGCCCCCCCCCCCCCCC
>JAOUQT010031882.1:0-11403 GCA_025769995.1 Xyliphius kryptos
CACCAGGACCAACACCAGGTCCAACACCAGGACCAACACCAGGTCCAACACCAGGTCCACCACCAGGTCCAACACCAGGACCAACACCAGGTCTAACACCAGGGCCACCACCAGGTCCAACACCAGGACCAACACCAGTGGAAATATAGTATCTTCAGTTGACTGGGAGAAAAATCAGGGCTCCTGTAAACATACAAATTCCTCCACATTAAAGGACTATTATGTATACACAGGCAAAACAGAGGTTTTTTTTTTACCTTTAGGCAAACATAACAAAATAGGAATCAGCAGCTTCCTGAACCCTCACAAAAACCTTTTTGTTTATAGTGTTCATGTTGCTGTGACATCACATCCTAAATCTCTATACTGGAGGGTTGTCTGTTGGGGGGGGGGGGGGGGGGGAGGTGTGTAGTGGGTGGTCGTGGTGGAGCTTTGCCTGCAGAGCAGCGTTTCAGAAATCTTTTATTTGAAAGTCCCCTGGTATTAAAAGCAGCCTCTGGAGACCACAGGGGAATTATAGTCAACGTAAGGTTTCCTTCAGTCAAAGCTCAAGAGGAACTCTGTTCAAAATAGGAAACAAAGTCTTTCTGTGTCAAAATTAGTTTGTATATTCAGTCTGATTCCGTTGAACTTCACTCTGATCTAATGCATGCTGTAGTTTGGTAGCACTCTTAGCAGAATCGCTCTTATCACATCGCCTTTGGACGTCAGTTTGAAGGCTGGCGGTTTCAACTTTAACCAAACCCTAATTGGCAGAGGGTTCATGGCTGATCCTGTGCTCTAACCCCACCAATAAAGTTGCTTTGGATAAAATTGTCTGTAGAACCTTCATTTTATATAACATGATATCCTGCAAACCTTTTTATCCAAAGTGGCTTGATGGCTGGGGTCAGAGCACACGGTCAGCCATAACAGCACACAAGGGCCCACATTGGCAGCGCTGGTTGAAGTTTAAGTTCAAGTAATTTATTTATATAGTGCTTTTTTTAACAATTCATTGTCACAAAGCAGCTTTACAGTGTGAACCTCCAATAAGCAAACCAAAGCAACAAGGGCAAGAAAAAAACTTGCCCTTTAAACTTGAAATTGTGTTGACTTACCATGTCCTTGGGTAAATAATGGTAAATTCTTGCTTTCCTACATTCGATTGTTCGTTCGGTATTGCCATTGAACACAAGACCCCCTAAGAGTCATATTGGGGTCTTCCTGAGTACCTACAAGGCTAAGACTTGGCGTCGTGATTACCTACCATGTCCTTGGTTAAATAACGTTTTTTTGCTTTCCTACATTCAATTGTTCGCTCGATATCGACATCAAATGCAAGACCCCTTCCAGAGTCACATCGGGGTCTTCCCGAGTACCTACAAGGCCGAAACTTGGCGTCGTGATTACCTACCATGTCCTTGGGTAAGTAATGGGTTCTTGCTTTCCTACATTTGATTGTTCATTCTGTATCGCCATTGAAGGCAACACAAAGATTGGGGTCTTGGCGAGTACCAACAAAGCTGACCCTTGGCTCAGTCATTCCTTATGGTGTCCTTGCAAAACCTACTGATAAATTTACGTAAGAAAGCAACCGTGTGGACACCTTCGTCCCAACTCACACTCCACTCATTTTACATGCTCATTTCTGATTTTTAATTGCAAAAATACTTAATCATTTGACGTACAGTATATAAACTCCAAAGCCACAACTCATTTAAAAACAATTGCCTTTCCACTTTCAGGTCATTATCATGTTCTCCATGAAGTAAATAAATAAACTGGTTTCTTGTATCTCTGTGTCTAAAGATCTCAGGTTACATTTTAACAGAACATTAAAAAAGGGTGCAATTTTACTGAAATCTGGAAGGTTAACAGATGCTTATATAAACTCCAAAGTCAGACTTTCACGTCGTTATCCGCTGGTATAAGAACAGGACGGAATCGTACATGTACGCTGAACAACGAAATTAAAACACAGAGCATCCTTCAGAGAATCAAGAGAATCGCGCTACATCTGATAAAAATGAAATAAGAAACAGACAGTTGCAGTAATGTAGATTGCACAATAAAGTGTAGATCTTTATCTTATCTAATCTTAATATTAAGTCATCTTTCTCAAAGTAAGACTGTGCTCAGAGTGCTGCTTTCAAAGAAACTCGTTTCCCCAGGAGAGACTCAGAAGCAGCGAGCTTTTTGTGAATATGTAGAAGAACGTTTATTTGGGGTATAGAGGTTAACAAAGTGCAGTTTGGTTTCCTTGTAAAGTCGATGGCGTGAAGTGCACACATCACATGATTTCCCATTCAGTCATGAAGCAGCAGCATCAGAGCTCATTCTCTAAAAACAGACCATCGGTCCTTCAGTGTCATTAAAGAACTGATGAGAGGAGTGTGACCACCAGACCAGACGACCGCCGCAAAGGTAAGAACTTCTACACGCGAGATCAAACACAAAATAAAAATGTGAAAATGGGACTCAGAGGGTCTAACTGCAATCTGATGAGAGTGATTAATTCAACAAGTGTCTAAATAAATAATATACATTTTGGGTGGTCATTTACAAAGTGCATATATTTAAATATATACATTTCAGTGACAGAATCCAGATGTTTTTTTGGGTTTTATGTTGAACATCCTGCACAACAGAAGGTGATTCTTTAGGTTTTAATAAACGTGGTCGGTTTCATATTGACAGTGGTGCGTCGAGCTAAATCATCTTTTTATAGAAATGCAAGTTTTAGATAAATGTATGTACATACAGTGGTGTGAAATAGTGTTTGCCCCTTCCTCATTTCCTGTTTTCTTTGCACGTTTGTCTCACTTAAGTGTTTCGTAACATCAAACCTTAATGGAGAAAAAAAATCCAAACCTTCATGGCCCTGTATGAAAAAGTGATTGCTCATTAAAAATACATTAAAGCTCATCTTAACTTTCCCTTGTTAAAACATTCTATAACTGTGGTTTATAACCCGAGGACATTGTCTCCAGCCATGCCCAGATCTGATTATTGCCACACAGTTTCTCAATCAAAACATCACTTAAATAGGACCACCTGACAAAGTGAGGTCCACCAAAAGATCCTTAAAAGTTACCCATCATGAGATCCAAAGAAATTCAGGAACAATTGAGAAAGAAAGTCATTGAGATCCATCAGTCTGGAGAGGGTTCTAAAGCCATTTCCAAAGTTTTGGGAATCCAGCGAACCACAGTGAGACCCATTATCCACAAATGACCAAGACATGGAATTGTGGTGAACCTTTTTAGGAGTGGCCGGCCACCCAAAATGACCACAAGCGCGCAGTGACGACTCATCCAGGAGGTCACAAAAGACCCCACAACAATGTCTCACTTTAGTTAAGGTCAGGGTTCATGCCTCCACCATCAGAAAGAGACTGGGCAAAAATGGCCTGCATGGTAGAGTTCCAAGAAGAAAAGCACTGCTGAGAAAAAATACATTAAAGCTCATCTTAACTTTCCCAAACACATCTTGATGATTCCCAACACTTTTGGGAAAACATTCTGTGGACCGATGAGACAAAATTTGAACTCTTTGGAAGGTGTGTGTCCCGTTACATATGGCATTTCAGAAAAAGAACCTTATACCAACAGTAAAGTATGGTGGTGGTAGTGTGATGGTCTGGGGCTGTTTTGCTGTGTCAGGACCTGGAAGACTTGCTGTGATAAATTGAACTATGAATTCTGCCATCTGCCAGAAGATCCTGAAGTAGAATGTCTGACCATCTGAATGTTAGTGACCTCGAGCTGAGACCAACTTGGGTTCTGCAGCAGGACAATGATCCTAAACACACCAGCACGTCCACCTCTGAACGGCTGAAGAGAAACAAGATGAAGACTTTGGAGTGGCCTAGTCAAAGTCCTGATCTGACTCTTATAGAGATGCTGTGGTGTGACCTTAAAAAGGCCGTTCATGCTCCAAAACCCTCTAATGGAACTGAATTACAACAATTCTGCAAAGATTGTTTGTGGGCCAGAATTCCTCCAGAACTCTGTGACAGACTCATTGCAAGTTATCGCACTTGGTTGCAGTTATTGCTGCAAAGGGTGGCCCAACTAGTTATTAGGTTTAGTGGGCAATCACCTTCACACAGGGCCATGTAGGTTTGAATATTTTTTTGTCCCTTAATAATAAACACCCTCATTTACAAATTGCATCTTCTGTTTACTTGTGTTGTCTTTGACTTCTATTTAAATTGGTTTGATGTTCCGAAACATAAGTGTGACAAACATGCAAAAAAACAGTAAATGAGAACGGGGCAAACAAAACCTCAAATTCAAAACACTGATATTAAAATCATTTTGATCTACTATACATTTGGAGATTGGTCTTGATAGCATAAAGGGCTTTAGAAACCTAAAATAAATGATACCATTACAATCTTTTATGGACTCATAAGCGGTTGTGTAAAGCATTGCTTCGCCAGATCTTCCCCTGGGTCTGCCAGGTGGCAGGGGTTCAGAACAACCTCATTTAGAATCTGGATGCTGAATGGAGAACGATGCTCCACTGGTTTCTTAGAAAAATGCTCACGATGTTCAATTGGGTTCAGATCAGGAGACACACTTTGGTCACTTAATCGCTGTCACTTTGTAGCAACAGTAGCTTTAGATGTGTGTTTTAGATCTTGGTCATGTTGGGGAAGAGCATGGACCAATGGAAGCATCCTCTCTTTAAATAAAGAGCAGTATGTCCATCAATAAAATTCTGTTCCCCAACATCAGCAGAACTCATGCTATCTCACATAAAGACACTGCCTCCACCATGCTTTACTGTCAGCATCCTGCAAGCAAACTTTAGCTTCCATAGGGTTGTAGTGATTCATGAAACCTGGTTCTGGATATTTGGGTTATCTATTCCTATAAAAAATATCATGTCACTGTGTTTAAATTGATTGCAGGTTTTATTGGCCATATATGGACTGAACCAGAACATGGTACAAAAAGGGGAACCCATGTTCCACTGAGCTTTAAACAAAACAAAAACTCATCTCTAGCAATCTGCTAAAGCAGAACTTTCATGTCTTAGAATGACTTCTTCTGAGTTGAGTCCTCAACGAGAAGTATCCATCACACAGGACTGAAGTGTCTGAGAGAAATCACATCATAAATATAACACGCTGTACGTTGACAGAACATGTGGACAGAGCGTAGCAGGATGCTTAATTTTATGAACTTGCAGCAATGGAACCGAATAATCAGGAGGTGTGTCCAAATGGGACGCAATGTGGCAAGAAAGTCTTGGGTTCAAATCTCCTTTTTAACCCCCAGGATGCTCATCAGGGCCCGTTACTAATTAATCTGGAGTTTTGGACGCCAGTATCTCTGACAATACACCCTGACCCTCCCTATGGTCCTGATTATGAATTATTATGAACAACTGACTTTCCCCCCCTTTTTTTTTGTCCACAAGTAATTTCCCCCCATTCTCTAATGCCACGGTTAGAATCCATACTAAAAAAATGGAAAGCCCCCACTCACTGACTGACTCGAGTGCCTACAAGGCTGAAAAACTGACCTTCCTACATTCAATGGTTCATTCAGTATCGCCACTGAACGCAAGACCCCTCCAGTCTCACACTGGAGTCTTCCAGAGTACCATGATTACCTACCATGAGCTTGGAAAAACAGGTTCTCTCTTTCCTACATTCAATTTTTCAAATGCTATCGCCATCGAACGCACCGTTGAATTGGGGTCTTGGTGAGTACCTACAAATCTGAAACTTGCCATATCATGACTAGGGTTGCGGTGGGGTTCCCCATGCCCATCCATGGGAGAACATTTCAGGCGCTGGGCAGATACACTAGAGAACCCGGAGAAAACCCACATGTGCACGGGGAGGACATTGAAACTCCACCCAGATCAAGATTCGAACCGGGAATCCCCAGTGCTGAGAGGCGAATGTGCTAACCACTAAGCCACCGTGCTACCCCCTTGGAAAACCTATTGATCAATTTACGTTGTTATCAGGTTCTCCATCGTAGCGCAGCACCGCTATTCTGCTAGTAAACAGATAAAGTGGTTTCTGGTATCTCTGTGTCACAATCTAAAGATCTATCAGGTCACATTTAAGTAGAAACGTTAAAATATAAAAAAAAGGTTTCTGGTGCCATTTCACTGAAATCTGGAAACTTAACAGGTGCAAAGAAATTCAGGCAAAACCTAAACTAAGAGCAGATTGTGCGACTGATTACAGCAGGTGGAAAAAAAACATGTTTACCAGCCATGCAGGAAATACATCCTGTAGTAAATGTATAAAGTTACATTACCCTGCTATTTGAAGCAAAGTTTCCTGATCTGACCAATTCATAAAAATGTGATTTGTTAATCCTGATTTATTATATCAAAGATCTGAAGTCGTTCAGCCGTCCGACAGCCATGAGAAAGCAGATGGGTAATGAGACTGAGGCGATGCACGGTCAGCATGCACAGCTCTATGATGTGTGGTCGAAACCACAAACACCTCTAAACTGTGGTCAGTGTAAAAAAGATCTGTTTCATTTAGAACCCACACAACCTGTGAGGTCTGAACAGCTCATGGGTCGTCATCACGGCAGGAATGGATTTAAACTTCTTTTAAATAACACACCAAAGTCTCGTAGATGGCACCAGATATGGTTTAGGCTTAGAACACCAGATATCGTTTAAGCTGGTGTAGAAATCACTATATAAATATCTCGACTCAAGTCCCCACAAGGCTGAAAAACTAAGTACTTCTGACCTTCCTACATTCAATGGTTCATTCAGTCTCGCCATTGAACGCAAGACCCCTCCAGTCTCACTTTGGGGTCTTCCAGAGTACTGTGATTACCTACCATGTGCTTGGAAAAACAGGTTCTCGCTTTCCTACATTCAATTGTTCGTACGCTATCACCATCGAAAGCAACGCCTCGGATGGATTGGGGTCTTGGTGAGTACCTACAAATCTGAAACTTGGCTCCTTCATTCCTTATCGTGTCATTGGAAAACTCTACTAGGGTCGCGGTGGGGTTCACCATGCCCATCCAGGGGAGAACATCTTGGGCGCTGGGCACCCAGGACAGGGCGCCAATCCATCGCTGGGCACACACTCTCTCACACATCCAAACACAAACACACACTAGAATCCATGTTTTTGAACGGTGGGAAGAAACCGGAGAAACCGGAGAAAACACACGCGGACACGGGGAGGACATGCAAACTCCACTTAGATCAGGATTCGAACCAAATGTGCTAACCACTAAGCCACCGTGCCGCCCCCTTGGAATATTTTATTAAATGATTTTGTTAAGCGTCATGTTAAATAAAAAAATAGTTAAATGTGTTTTTTTCCAAGTCACCTTTCTCACAGTCTGCAATCAATATGTTCCAAATCTGATACGTTATATCGGGTGGACATTCTTCACGCGTAACTGAATATCTATGTATATAATCGAACAAGTCACCGAACCAAGTGATACGCACCTCTCTTTTTCGCTTTGTTGCCTAAGATGAAACAACACTTCCTTCCATGTTATACAAATCGCTACCTGTCACATATTTCATGAAAATAAAAATAATTCTGGTTTAAATCCCAATCTGGGTGGAGTTTCCACCTTCTCCTCATGTCCACCTGGGTTACCATAAGACTTATGATGTAAACTAGCTTGCTAAAAGTGTCTAATTTGCATATATGATAAAGCTAAGCTAATTCAGTAGCTTAAGTGATCATAGTAGAGGCTCTATGTAGAATTAACGTAGTAACAGAAATTCTGTTAGCCTCAGCGCTACACTGCTGGTGCTAATATGCTACTTCTGGTGCTAATCCCCCGTATGAGATGCTCTATAGATGGACGATACTCTACCGCAGTACTCTAAACACTGCTACCCTTTGACAGACCTACATTAACCTTAAGAAATGTGCAGTGCTTGGTAAATAAAGCCCTAATATCGTGTCTCTGATTAATGGCTAGTGATAGAAATGCCGTAGAATGTCGTAGCTTGTAGAATTATGGTATGGTTATTGATAAGACTAACGTAATCCCAATTATTTTTTTCATTCTACAGATAAGCTGAGAGGTGACCATGCCGTGGTCTCAGGAGATGAGAATATGGGTCATAGTGGTCGATTGCATCACCCTGATTACAGGCCTTCCTGCGAATCTGCTCGCTTTCTACACCTTCATCCGGAAGATCAAACAGAGTGCGACGCCGCTGGATGTGCTGTTGCTCAACCTAAACATCTCTGACCTCGTTTTCCTTTTTTTCCTGCCCTTTCGCACCCACGAGGCCGTCAACGCCAGGTGGAACTTAAGATACTTTCTTTGTCCGCTTTCAGGATTCGTCTTCTACAGCACCTTTCACAACAGCATCCTGCTTTTAACCGCCATAGGCGTGGAACGCTACCTGGGAGTGGCCTTCCCGATAAAGTACAAGATCAAGCGGCGACCTCGAAATGCAGTAATCGCTAGTATCTTCTTCTGGTTGATTTCCATGGGTCATTGCAGTATAGTGTTCGTGATGCAGTACTACAGACACAACGACACAGAGCTGGACTCCTTCAACAGTGACACCTGCTACAGGAACTTCAGTGAGGAGCAGCTGAAAATCCTCGTGCCTTTTCGCTTGGAGCTTGGCATCGTGCTGTTCTTCATTCCATTCACCATTAGCTGCTTCTGCTACATCAACTTCATCATAATCCTTTTGCGACTCCCCAATCTCAAACCCAAAAAGCGTTTTAGGGCCATTGGGCTTTCGGTGGTCACCTTCCTGGTCTTCGTCATCTGCTTCATGCCTTTAAATGTGTCCCAAGTAACGGGTTACATAAACAACGACAGTGCAGAATGGAGGACCTATGCGGTCATTCCCAGCACCTTGAATGCATCCATGGACCCGTTCATATTTTATTTCTCCTCCTCAGCACTCAGGGAGAACTTTAAACGACTCTTGAGGGAATTGGCAAACCGCCTGCATCTGTCCTCTTTGCGGAATGCGCTTTGTTCCAAGTGTGACTCTCCCGGTACCGAGGAGAAACAGTCCATGGACAGTTCCCGTGACAATCAGTTACAGACGAGCACAGATTTTTAGTGGGTCAAAAAATTTTGGTACTTGTCAGTGGGCCCGTTGGCGTTTTCCCGCTTGTTCTTACTCTCATTTCCGCCTTCTCTCGAGACATCTAGCCTGAACCGTTGGGTTTTCTGTAGGGCTTCAACTAGAAATTATTTTAATAATCAATTAATCGGTCGATTATTTTTTCGATTGTTCTTTATTCAGAAATAGAACATTGAAAAACAAAATTTTTTTATAGAATTATAAGGGAATGAGTATAAAGTATGTAACTGCTCAGAAAATGTCTGGTCTTACTTAAAGTATTAAAGTAAGGCCTGTAAGTAGCCCAAAAAGCAATTAAACACAAGATACACATACAATATGTAGCATAGCGTGTAAAAAAAAATACTATAGTGCACAAATCAGTGTATCTTCAATATGTTTATATCACTCCTCGCACCCTCACACTGCAGTGTCTTCACTAATACTTTGTCAGAAATTTTTTTTTTAAATAAATCACGGAAAAGAGGTGTAACTGTACTGGACTTCTGTTTTTAAGTGAGTCGCTGACCCTGAGTGTTCCGGTTTCTCTAACAACAAACAACTGCCATTTAGTGGCCAAATTACAGAACGCAGTTTATAAAAATATTGGGGAAAAATTCTATTGTATATCACGCATTGATACAAATGTGAAGCACTCAGAGCTGTGTGTTATTGTCAATAATGTCACAGCTGGACAAACGACTCAGCCAATCAGATTTAAGGAGTGAAACGACCCAATTTATAAAAATTTATAAGGCACATTTGAATGCTGCTTAAGCTTATTAAACTGAAATAAAAAATAACACACGTTCACACCATGCACACTGTCCTATAATGTGCTTATATAATATGCTCAGCCTCAGGTGGCACCATGGCTTAGAGGTTAGCATGTTCTCCTCTCAGCACTGGGTATTCCCGGTTTGAATCCCAATCTGGATAGTGTTTTCATGTTCTCCCTATGTCCACATGGGTTTCCTCCAGGTTCTCCGGTTTCCTCCCACTGTCCAAAAACATGGGTTCCAAGTACATTGAGTGCTTTAAATTACCCTGTATAGTGTGTGTTTGTGAGTGTGGATGTGTGTGTGAGTGTGTGCCCAGCGATGGATTGGCGCCCTGTTCTGGGTGTATCTACCCAGCTCCTGAGATGTTCTCCCCTGTATGGGCATGGGAACCCCCACGCGACCCTAGAGGAGGATTAAGTTGAAGATAATGAATGAATGCTTAGTGTATCTACTGTAAATGTAAATATAAATATTCTACTGATGTGTTATTTACAGAATATTATTTAGCCTATATATAACTGTGAGAATAAACCTCTATGAACTTAACTTTAACTTTTCATGTTACAATTCCTGCTTCCACTTCCACTACTGCGAAAAAAAAACTGCGTACTTCGGACCGTAGGATATAAGCGCACAGATGTCACACAAAGGAAAACTATATTTTTACTGCACTTTAAAAAAATATTATGGTTTCATTATTCTGCCTCGGTTTTGTCTCACTGCAGCGTAAAGATAAATGTATTGTATAGAACTTGTATGCCGCTTAATTTTAAAAAGTGCAAGTTTATAAGTGGGATTGCCTTTAAAATGCATATAAACATTACGAAAACTGTATTTTAAAGATTTTGCTGAATAAAAATAATATATATATATATAATGTTTGACTGATTTTCTGCTCCTGTAATTCTGTTTAATTCTGTAAATAAATATGAAGTAATCAGGACACTTCAGTGGCATGAGATCACTGGGATGAAACTGTTGCTATGACATCATCAAAAAAAAAAGAGAGAGGTCTGAATGATAATTTCATACATATCAGATGCTGGTTTCTATAATAGCAGGATCTTGGCTCTATTACATGATCTTTCCAAACCTTCAGTAGGAATGTCAATGAAATGTAAGTGTAAGTGGTGAGATTGATAAGTGTGACTGATGAGATTGGTAGATTCTCCACAGACACGGACATATACTAGTTGACCTTAAAAGGAAAATCTCATAAATAAGGCATTAGACATACTGTACTTAGTCTTTATGACTCTGCGAAGGTTAATATACTTTGTACATTTACATTTGATCATTTTGCAGACGCGCTCATCCAAAATATCCCAACTTTGTGATTGGAGACAGAACACAAGATTCAGCGCCCCCTGGAGCAATGAAAGTTAAGGGTCTTGCTCAAGGAGCCACATTGGTAACTTTAGTGGACCTGAGATTTCAACTCACAACCCTTATATTGATAGGCTAACACCCTAAACACTGAGCTACCACTCCCTTGGTCATTTAGCAGATGATGATGATGATTAACCGGTACAGTCGTAGTCGACCCTCGGTCACTTTATGAATTCATGAAGTA
>JAOUQT010031892.1:0-21744 GCA_025769995.1 Xyliphius kryptos
ATGAATTTATATAACTATTTGTTAGTGTATCTATTTTTAGAACTTGGAAGTTTTATATTTTTAGCCAGGGCTACACTATTTTAACAAATTCCATCTTTTTAATTAGTCTCTGGTCTGTTTTTTTAACTCACATGGTTGGCTCTTCTATACCCCAGTGCCTTCCGGCGCGCAGTCCTTAGACAAGCACCAGTTTTTAGGACATGATATGTTAGCAGGAACATCAAATAAAATGTGGAACACTGTAATTGACCTAAACATAGTCCTCATGTAAGAACGAAGAGTCATTTCCGGATTTATCTCCACACCTGCTTCATTTCTGCTGGTGTCAGTTAGAAAAACCTATTTTTTTTAAAAAATCCTGTCCTCCAAATAAAAGATCATTATAAATCACATTGCCTTTAATGACCCGAACTGTGTAAGGCCCCATTATCCCGACGAAACTACAGTAACCATTCAAAGTGCTGTTTATGAAAACACATACATAATTCATAATCCACGTCCATTTAAATGTCATCTACCCTGCAATGCTACACTATTTAGAAGCCCGGTCTCAAAAAAGGTCTGGCTTAAAGGTTGTTTTGACGGCTAAACTTTGCAAATCCTGGTTGAACTATTATTATATTAAGATCTTCCTCGATAATATAAACATTCCATGCAGCTTTAACAGATCCGCGTTCCAAACCATCTACTAAACTAGGTACTAGGTTTGTATTGGTTCTGTTTGATCACCATTATTACATAATTGCTGTGCTTATTAGTTATTAGTTACTATTCTTCTCTGTGTGTTTTGTTTTTTGTGTCTTGAGGTATTGCCAGCTCCATGGCACTGCCAGAGCACTGTGGCTACAACGATCATGATAAAGAACCTGGACTTTGGACTGTCGGACTGATATCATTGCATTCCTTGAGGATGCACTCAACGGACTCAATCCTTTCATTCATGTATCTGGTGCTGGGCAATTACACCCAGGACAGGGCGCCAATCCATCGCTGGCCACACACTCACTCACAGACAGACAATGGGGCATTTAAGAGCAGTCAATTTACCTTGAATCAAAGCTTTTAGACTGTGGAAAAACAGAGAACCCAGAGGAAACCCACACAGACACGCGCAGAACATGGAAACTCTACCCAGATTGGGATTCGAACCAGAGTGGCGAACTGAGAGGTAAATGTGTAACCACTAAGCCACCGGGTCACCCTTTGTCACTGTCGCTTCGGCTTTCTCTTTGCGGGTTTAGGCTCAGAACTTTGCTTTGTGACAACGCTCTGTTGTAAATAGCGCTATATAAATAAATTCTTTAAAACAGAAAATGCATCATGTCAGCCATATTATCAACCAACAGCTTTAGCCCCATATTGACTTGTCATTCATTCATTCATTCATTCATTATGTTCCACTTAAACCTGAAATAGGTTTCACTTTTTATCTATACTTATCTATAAATGCCTAAGCCCTCACTGACCCATCACTAAATCTCACACTTCCCGAGTACCTACAAGGCTGAAATTTGGCATCATAATTCCCTATCAAGTACTTCTCACCTTCCCACGTTTGATGGTTTGTTTGATATCGCCATTGAATGCAGGAAACCTCCAGTGTCATGACAAGGTCTTCCCGAGTATCTACAATACTTAAACTTGGCACTGTGATTACCTAACATTCATTCATTCATTCATTCATTCATTCATTCATTCAGTATTTTCTGCTTAATCCTCTAGTGGGGTTGCAAGAAAGTCCATCCAAGGGAGAAAGTTTTGGACGGTGGCCAGATACACCCAGGACAGGGCGTCAATCAGTTGCTGGGGCGTTGGCTTTTTACTATAACAAAATAAAGTAACAAACCTAAGGAACCGTGTATTGTTCCTGTAATTTCCGGCCTGTAATTCCCTTTTTTGTGAAGTTAACATGGAAAAACATGGAAACTCAACTCAAATTGGGATTCAAACCTGGATTCTCAGCGCTAAGAGACAAATGTGCTACCACTACGTCACTGTGCCGCCCCAGATTTATATACATAAGGAAGTAAAGTGTTAAACAGTTTACAGCCAAAGCTTTCTGTACTTGAAATCCACTTTAAGCTGTTCTTCACAAGTTTTAGTGCATATTTTATCCCTCCAGTGGCGTTCGTTAATTACGTACGCTACTTAATTCTCTTCACACATCCGTGGCTATCTCCAAACCCATTAAATGTTTTATTGTGTAACTGAAATGGTATATATGTTTCATAACCTCCATCATTTCGTCACCACAGAATGTGATGTAAACATTCTCCCAAAACTTCTGCCACTTATCCATTTACAGACTGTTGACAGAAACGAGCATCATCACGGGAGTCTACGAAGATCATATTACTGTTATAAATCCTCTGCTAATGTACCGTTTCCGTTTCCGTTATAAATCTCATAATTATGTAGCACAGCTATAAGTGATAACCGCTATCAGCGTACTTTCATAAAGAGGGATACAATGAGGAGATTTATTGTGCGAGTCTTTGTGACATAAGAATGATTATGTGCCTTTTGGGGAATCTTAGGCTTTAATATCCGAAATCTCTGTGTGCTTCATCAGGCGTCTGCAGCAACCCAGCTCCTATCTGACTGATATTCCACTCAGTTATTCCCCAGGTCTCTGAAAACGTCAGAAATAGGATAAAACCAAAGATTCCGTCAGTGAGTCAGACATTTTAATTAATTACTTTGCACTGAATTGTTCAAGCTTATTTATTTATATAGTTTTATATATTTTGTACAATAGTGTCTTGCATTAAAGCAGCTTAATCATTTTATGAACTCAAATCTTTAAAGAAAAAGTCAAAGAGAGGATAGCAATGAACTGCACAAAAGGCATAAACTAATAAGAATAATTATTCATTGGTGTGTTTTAACATGTTGTAATATGCAATAATCCAATCAGTGAGTCACTTGCTGTACCCTTTAATAACCAGATGGCGCTCGGACTTTGGTGCAGAAACCTGGACTCATTGGGCTGGTCCATAAGGTTCTTCAGCTTTCAGTGGTGTTGGACACGCGCCTGTGTTGATGATAAACATTTGACTATTGACATTTGTCTAGGTTGTTTTCAGTCAGCGTTGAACTTGTGTTTTTCACCGCAAAGACCTCACCTCATATTGCCCTTTAGGTTCAGGTTTAAATCAGCTATATGAAAATGGACCTGTGAAATCATAGTTGGTGGTCTAATTTTAACCACGGATGTTTGGGAATTTCCATACGGTTTTACAGTCTCTGTAGTTTCTTAGAACAGAACGTTAAAGAAACCTGTTCAGTGAGCCGTGGTCCTGCAGATGTAAACACCTGGTTTATCTGAGTTCAGTGGCCAGCCTGGAGTGATTGCAGTCCTTCGAAAAACCACTTTGTACGTTTACACTGAGCAAAAAGGGCATCTTAAAAAAAAAGTATAATTAAGTAAAAGTAAAAGATTAAGTAAAAGTAACTAATTACTAGCCGACCCGCATATGGAGCATAATCGAGCCCTTCCTATAATGTTACCAGTCCTATTTCTACCTCTTCATCATAAACTCTGCAAGTATTCATGTAATCAGCATGTTGTTGGGCAGACTTTATAACTATGCTTTTATGATTAAGCACAACAGATATCACGTCTCCAACGATGGCAACGTCTCAGTGTTGGCAAATGAAGGTTACAGATGTTGCAAAGGTCGGGAGCAACCGTTTGGTCAATGGCATTTTTCTAGAAATATGCGAGTGATAGAAACAAACAGGAATTTGTATTGCATTGAAAGAGTTGTTGTTTCCATAAAACACATGTAAAGTGGTGGCAATTTTAAAAGAGGAAAAGAGGGTTGAGGATCTGTCGTGTGTATCCAATGGTTTGAGAAACTCTTTTATATAAATAAAGATTTTCAACAATCACAGTAATGATTTTTTTTTACCATTAAACACATTTAAGTCACTAATCTGACTTGCAATAAATCCCAAGCATTCTGTACTTGATTTCATATTACTGGATTATTAGATCCAATCACCATCCAGGAATAAAGGTGGAGGTTTTACAGGTGGAAGCCTTCCATTGCCTTTTATCATGAAGATCAAAGCTGCGTCCAGGCCAGTAAAACAAGCCAAACAGGAGCAGATCAATCGGAATCAACACTGGCTGCATTACAAGATCGGCTGAGCGTCATGTGGAACGCTATCTGATCCCGATGATGGATACAGATCACACGCACCGCTTCCTGAAGACTACAGAGTGACATCAAGGCCAAGTTCATCATCTGACGATGACAGATGTGACGACTGAGGTTGATAGATGTGGGTATGTTCGTGATGTTGTTCCTGTACTGGATTCGGGTGATTTCCATGTAAGTGCTTAACAACTGTTGTTTACTCGGGTAATTGAGAATTTCAAGTGTTTGTGCTTAAAACACATCACATCCAATGAGCTCCGTTATAAAGTGACTGTTGATCTGGATTGTAATCGCACTGATATGAACTCAGTGACATGAAAAGACTGTAAAATCCCGGCCGTAAAAGTGGCAGGAACAATTACAGTTTACGATGCAATCACCAAACATTTTATGCTGATGTGCTATTATATGAGGACCATTCATTAAACCGATAATACTGACAAATTCCTAAAGTAGTTGATGATAAACTTGCTGAGCACAGAGGTTTCAAATGTGCTTTGGAGTTCTCATCTTATTATGTTCCACTTAATCCTATAGGTCATGAGGGTGTTCCCCATGCCCATCCAGGGGAGAACATTTCAAGCGATGGGTAGATACACCCAGGACAGGGTGCTGAACCATCACTGGACAGACACTCACTCAAACAGCCAATTTACCGTGAACCCGAAGAAAACCCATATGGACACGAGGAGACCATGGAAACCCAGATTGGGATTCGAACCTGGATCCCCAAAGCTTCTACAACTCTAATAAGAATTTGGTGCTTTAATTTTGACCAACAGAATTGTGTTTTAAATCTTCTCCACCAGCTCTCCTAAGTGCACTAAGCACCATTCCTCCCCTACTGACCACATAAGGAGGTCAGTTCTTCTGGTTTTTAATGCAACGAAGACAAAGCTGTAAGGTTCTGAGTGGCCTCTATGTCTTCAAACCAGCCCCAATGCCATCCCAAAAATCACCCCGCCACCCCACCCACCTGACCCACAACTGTACTGTCACTCCCAGCTCTGTTTATGCCCCCAGTGAGGGAGCTATCAGAAGCACTCCTCATCTGCAGCACTCGACTGCCACACTCGTGAACACTGCATGACTCGCTACTCCTTCCCCATCCCCCATCCTCTCGGGAGAGACGGATGTTTACAGCAAATGTCAGCGTGCAAACCTTCAGGGACCTAACTGTGAATATGGTGACAGCAGAATACAGGGTTCCATCTCATCACCTCCCCCATGATGCCCTCTCTGGAATAAGCAAAGTTCCAGATCCAGGGACGGAGAATTAGCCAAAATAGCAAACCGATGATGATCCGGGAACCTCTGCGGGGTTCCACCAGGATGTTCTGCCTGCTGTATAGTGAGAAGGACTATTTGTGGATGTGATGCACCTCATATACCTTCAAACCAATTTACGAGGGTGATGTCTTCTCACCAGGGGGAGCTCTTATGCTAGATGCTTACCTTTTGTGTCAGAGTTACAAGATGGAAAGTAAACCAATGAACACCTATGATTTATTAAACCATGTAAACGGAATCCTGTCAGCCCCACTGGATTTTAAAAAGGAGGACATCTTGGTGAGGTTCTAGCAATCAGACACATGGTTGATAATTTTAAAAATGATAATGGCAGATAAGTGGAAATCCTTTTTTCAAAGATGGTGATGTACACGGTCTAGATGTGAATGCTGCAGACCTCTCTCGCTCAAAGTTTCATTTGCTAGGAGGGGTGAGAGTCACCACACCTAGAGTTTGCTTCACATTCATTTTAAGAACAAAGTGGGGCTGTGACTTTGGCGGATTGCTATTTCTGCTGTGCAGCTACCCGAATTCAACATCACTGTAAATGTAGAACACACATAGAAATCCATTCCATGAAGCTCTCAGCACACTGTTCTTGAGCTAATCTGAAGGCCACATGAAGTTTGGAGTTCTGGAGTGATTGACAGAAAAGTTGGCGACCTCTTTGCACTATGCGCCACTTGAGTACTGAGCACTTTGTTCCTGAGTTGCTGTCGTTTCCGAACACTTTCATTTTCTTATAATCTAGTTGACAGTTGACTGTGGAATATTTAGGAGGAAGGATATTTCACAACTGGATTTGTGGCACAGGTGGCATCCTATTACAGTTCCTCACTGGAATTCACTAAGCTCGTGAGGGCGACCCATTCTTTGTAAAAACTGTTTGCATGCCTGGATGATTGATTTTATACATCTGTGACCATGGAAGTGATTGGAACTCCTGATTCTGATCATTTGGATGGGTGAGTAAATAATTTTGGCAATATAGTTTATATTCACAAGCGATACTGCTATTCAAAGAAGACGGGAAAATATATAGTCGGCGGGGTATAAGATAGTGATGAGCATTGCGACCCACCTTGCACAGCCTTTAATTGCCACAACCTGGAATCGAACCCAATACCTTCTTGCTGTGAGGTTAATGCGTTACCTGCTGCTCCAATGTGGCGCAAACGGGAGTGTATACAAAATACCGTAAGAATATTACACATACCATGAGGATTAATTAACTAATATTAATACTGTAATGTGAGTTTTAAAAAAAGCTGCAGGGAAATGTTAAGGTGAATGCAGACATAATTTGATCTTTAGGTTAAAAAGCTGAATGTGTTTTGGCTCCTGTACACACAAGTGGCCAGCCTGACCTCTTATTTTCTTTAAGAATTGATTGGAGCAAATTAATTAAAGTATGGGGCCAGCCTCCAGCGCATACATGATGGATTTGGGTAGCACTGCAGGCAATGATTGCAACCCTTCCTTGCTCGCAGTCGTAGTCTGGATGGAGCTCATCGGTTTGTACATATGTTTATTGGCTACTGAGTGAATTTTGGGAGAACTGACAAATAGGACAAATCATGTACACTAACTATGTATGCATAAATCTAAAAACTTGGGTCTTTCCTGATTCAGTCTTATCTGAAGCACAGCATACGGCTGTCAAACCCACAGTGAGTGGGGCGGGGGAAGTCCTATGAGAAATGTTTATGGGACATCTGCCTTCTGTCTATATTTAAAATGTTTGAAGAAAGGCAGTAATTAACGTGGCGACGGCAACATGGAGCTTTAACTGGCCATATTTTTTACCATAATGACTGGTGTTCTATCAGAGTGGTACATAGTGAAGAACATTTCCACATCATTAGCTTAATGTTTACATTTGAAAAATTGCAGGCAGCTTTGGATTTATTGCCCACGTTATGTGAAAAGGCTGTACAGTAACGCCGGCGACAGCTGGGGCTTTTAGTGGAGGTGAAAATGGACGATGGCGATGAAAATAAATAAATAGGGAATAATTAATGTTCATGACTATTGTGTGTCGTATGAATTAAATATTAACGTGCACTTCTGTTCAATGTAATGTAACCACAATTGTGATTAATGTGAATTAACACACGGACTGTATGTTCATTTGGGGAGTTAATTGGCAGGGAGACTTTTGTTCTATTATTAATATCTTGTACCCCTCCAACAGTCTATTTTTCATGCCTTCCACCTGCGTTGTTTAAATATCTTCTGAATATATCTACCCCGATGGGTGTGAACGTTTCAAAATAAGGTTTGTTCAGATACATTTTTGGTGTATTGCTATCTTGATGACAGAAAACACAGGTATACCACTGACTTAAAGCAAACCTACATCAGCTGTGTCTACATTTTTCTGGCGTGAGATCTACTTTTTCCAGTGGACAGGTTATTGTGATCTACCAGGATTTAACTTTTTTTTTACTTTGTTGATATTATTACAATACAAGGCAAAAAACACTATTATTTTGATTATTTGCACTGAATGGGGGTGGCTTAGTGGTTAGCATGTTCACCTCTCAGTGGTGGGGATTCTGGGTTCGAATCCTAAACTGGGTGGAGTTTCCATGTCCTCCCTGTGTCCCTGTGGGTTTTCTCTGGGTTTTCCGGTTTCCTCCCACAGTCCAAAAACATGGATTCCAGGTAAATTGAATGCTCTAAATTGCCCAGTTTAGTGTGTGTGTGAGTGAGTGTGCTCAGCGATGGATTGGCGCCCCGTCCTGCGTGTATCTGCCCAGCTACCGAGATGTTCTCCCATGGATGGGCATGGGGAGCCCCACCGCGACCCTCATAAAGGAATAAGCGGAAGATAATGGATGGATGGATGGATGGCTGGATGGATGGCACTGAATGGTGTAAGCCAGGTGGGAGAAGTCTGCCAGTAGCTGCTGATGCCAAATCTTAGCAGGCTTCCAAATGATCATCAGTTAGGGTGGACCCATATCTGGACTTAATTATTTTCATGGGGGGAAAAGGCTGATTAACATAAGTAGTTTGTCCAATATATGTGCCACATTTTCTTATGTTTGGATACTTTTCTTCACCAGCAAAATCCAAAACTGCCCAGTAGAGGTGCTTGAGTCCATTTGAATGTTTGCAGGACTAAAATTTGGTCTTTCAAAGCAGATCAGACATCTGTATGTAGCAGGAGATCTGAATCCTCTTCTTCAGCTTCTTAAACGAGACGCAATTATGGCCGGAGGCATGGCAATGTGTCGGTTGTGAATGGTGTGTGTCCGGGTGCGTGCATAAGTGGTTATGATACCTTGCTGAAATAAATATTTCTCAAAACTGTGGAGTTTTCCACAGTGATATACCAACGTGCATTGTGTGGTCGGCGTATACGTCAACAGTCAGATGTTCAATGTTGGCGGTAAATAATCAACACAGGTGCGTGTTTGTCAGGTCTAATGCAGGTAGTTCCACTCCCCGACAGCAGAGGTCGCCCTCTCCTGAATACTAATCAGGTTTCACTCAGCTTCCTGTTAGACGGCCATTTTAGATATTTAAGCACATGGGTCTTTAGACTCATTGCTAGGTCTTGTATTTGGCTGTGTCCTACAATTCTAAGCATAGTTACTCTTGTTATTGTCTCTTTGTTATGACCTTTGACTGTTTATTCGGTATATGGACTTTGGATTGTGTTTTGGTATTGTTTGCCTGGATTCATTGAAATCTGAGATCCAGATTTATATCTGGAACTTTTCTGACCAGACTGTTGGTTTAATAAACCTGCACCTGATTTCAACACAAGTACCTGGGATCTTTCTTGACAGATTCGAATCAAGAACCCCCAGTGCTGAAAAGCAAACGTGCTAACCACTCTGCCACCGGTGCCACCCCTAAGATATTACACAAATATGTCAAACGAAGCTCAACTACTAGGAAGCTTCATTGAAAAAATAATAATGTTGAGGTTGTATTTTTGATTTTAAAAAAGGTAAACATTTTGGAGAAATGTAAGAATTCTGCACTTTTTTCCTCTATTTTTTGTTTCCAAAAAATAGTGCATCTATAAACAAAAAAACTAAGTGTTGAATAAACCAAAACACTAAGTGTTAAGAACAAGATTTAAGTGCAGGTTTTTAAAGTTTAGATTTAAAAACTCAACAGCAAACAGAACAACAAATACTGCCTTCCAAAAAAAGTCAAATGTGTAACACTTGGACTTTCATGTCTTAGATTTTTTTTGTAAAGAACACAAGCCTGTTCACTGTAGTAGGCTTTAGTGCTGACCGCTGGCATGTTATGATCCTTAATTTTTGGCATGTTGTGTTGCTTAATGTTTTTATCCAAACCAGTTATACAAAACAATGTAAAGCTTTAGAATAAACTTTAGAAAAAAACACTATAAACTGGACTGGAATTTTGCTGCTAATTGTAAATATATATTATATTTTTATATATACATATGCATACACAACACTGTCACCTTATTCTTAAACTTTAATTTATGTTGAGTCACAGCAATGACATCTTGTTCTAGTGTGCAATGTACTGTGTACATTTGAATAAAAATTAATTGTCTAAGTCTAACCCGAGGAAAGTTCATCTCCGGTCTATCTTTTTAATAAGCTGGATAAAGCCCTGCTTCTGGACTGTTTGAATTGGCATCATAAGTTTAGCCAAACAAAATGCGATAGATTTGGTCATTTCTTTCCAGCTTTTGATCCTTATGTTATATGGAGTGCAGCTCTGAAAAGCGTTGAGATGCTGTGCTGAGTTAGCGTTTCTCACGATGGATGCTTCGCAGGTTCTTTTGACTTTCCTCATACTGACATGCGTGCTTCTGTCGGAGATGGAGAAACACATAATTCGTGTTTCCACCTTTTGTCATTATCTGCTTCTTGCATATCTCGCAAATCAATGCAGCTTGTTGTGCATCAGATAATGTATAAGCAAACCCCCTCCACACCACCAAACTCACTCCTCTTTTCGGAACGAGCTCCTTCTCCACAGCGCCGCGTTCTGACTTCTTGTTGTGTCCAAATGACTCACTTGACGAACTTACGCTATATGCGTAGTTGCGTGGCGTCATCGAGTAAACAACACAGAACACGCCATTATCACAATATGGATTTTTTTATCGTTTACAAAATTTTACCGATGTTAAGGTCAACGATACAATATGGAACACCCCTAGTCTGATAAACTGGTTAAAACATTTATTAAAGTAAACACACAAAAGCTATCTATAAATACACTGCTCAAAAAAAGGGAACACTAAAATAACACATCCTAGATCTCAATGAATAAAATATTTCAGTTAAAAATCTTTATTTAGTAAATAGTGGAATGCTTTGAGAACAAAAAAACATAAAAACGATCAAAATGTAAATCACAATTATTATCCCGTAGAGGTCTGGATTTGGAATCATACTCGAAATCAAAGTTAAAAATCAAATGATAGTGGGAATTCCTTAAGACAAGTAAAATGAGGCTCAGCTTTGTGTGTAGCCTTCACGTGCCTGGGAATGCTCCTGATGAGGCGGCAAATGTTCCCCCCTACGGCCTCCATCCATGTCTCCTGGTATCTGCTCCGTGCTCTGGACACTGTGATGGCAGACACAGCAAACCTTCTTGCCCCAGCTTACATTGATTTGCCATCCTGAATAAGCTGCACTAACTCAATGGTGAGAGAACTGACCAAATGCAAAAATGATGAAAACATCAGCCAGAAAGGATGAGACCAGAGAAAAGGTCTGTGGTCATCACCTGTAGAAGCACTCCTTCATAGGGGTTGTCTTGCTAAGTGCCTCTCATTTCTACCTGTTGTCTGTTCCATTTGCACAACAGCAAGTAAAATTTATTCACAATCAGTGTTTCTTCCTAATTGGACAGGTTGATTTCACAGAAGTGTGGTTGAAAGAGTTGTGTTGTTAAAGAGTTCCCTTGATTCTTTTAAACAGTGCATATATATATATATAGTACATACACACATATATACAGACTTTAAACACTATACAGTAAACAAAAAACAATACTGTATTTATTTGGGTGTCATCAAAGCAGTTCAAATTAAAATACAATTATATTTAAGAACTGTCTATCAGCACCAGGCTTTAAAATTCTCTCTGGAAAAAAGAGGTAATGAACTTTAAGATGACCACGGTGTTTTCAGCGCCACACTGTGGAATGCAATGGAACAGTCCAAAATCAACAGACTATCCATAAATGGTCCTCCAGGATTACAGTTTGTCTCTCCTGTCCTAAAGCAAAGGCTGTGTTGAACGTGTTTTTAATTCTTCTAAACATTATTTTCCAAATGCAGAACTCACAAGGTCTTTGTAATAATTTTTCAAGCAGCAGTGGAAAACTGAACTAAATCAAAACCATGTATTGTTCCAACAATCTAGAAAGAACAGTTTTTTTTGCAAGATTAACTGAGCAACTGCCTACGCACGCCCAAACAGAAATTACAAAGTTATGTCCTCACTTTGTCTAAATGCAAATATAATAAATTATAGTTTTATTCAGAAAAATAAATGAGTACTTTAAATCAATTTACCTTCAAAAGGACCATGGGAACATGTTAAAAATAATATACTGTATTTGACAGCTTTTTTAAGGAGATGGGGGGGGGGCACTGTGAGAATGTGTGGATCATGGTGCTTGTTTTGAGTTGGCCTATGGGAGAAAACCTTCATAAAATATGGAATGTCTCATAGTAGTAAGCTCAATGGAAAGATGCCCAAAATTATTTCAGGCTCAATGCCCGGGTTTCATGCTGCAAAGATAGCTTATACATATATAATGTATCCATGTGCTTTCCAATAAGAATTAAGTCAGACTAATGCTTAAATGCAGAGGAGAAACAAAATTCCACTCTGAAGAGTAAGATAACAACTTGAATTAATTATCTATATATTTGTATTGTAGTCCAAAATTCATTTGTACTGTGTACTATACCCATAGTTCTTGTGTATATTTAATAACAGTTGGTGTTACACATTTTTAGAAACCTACTGTTTTTTACCAGCAGTTAAAGAATTTACTGTTTAAACTGTTTATGTCTCTTCATGAGATACAAATACATGTACAAGTAAAACTGGTACCCCACCACTGTCATAACTTTCTATCTCATACTAATTAAGTTAGAAAAGCAACATAAACAAGTCAAGTCTTACTCGATAAATATTTGTTTAAAAAATAATCCAATTCCAAAATTAATTTCTTTCATTTTTAAATTAGTTTTCATTTTTCTTTACAATTATATAACAGACAGAAACCAAATTATCCAAAAGCAAGTTTTATTATGTTTTAAGAGTTTCACAGCATTCCATTGTTTTCAGGAGTTCAATGGTCCCAATTTACCATTCCAACTACTGTGCCAAATGCATTCCAGGGCTCATCTTAATGCAAAAAGCTTTTTTATTTTCATCATGGTGCATTCTTCAAACATGACTACATTTTAGATCATTTAAACTTTTCACTCATCAACTAAAACTACATTTCACTGTGGTTATCAATATGTGGTCAGGATTTCAAGACAATTCCACTTCTCTGGTCAAACAGAAAAACAAAAAGAAGCATACATAAATGTTTAAATACACTCCTTTAAAATCCACAGAATTTAAAATGTTAAAAGCAAAAAGATTTCATAAAACTTACATAACAATTATAAATATTGCTACTCCTCGAAGGGAGTGGTAGGGAGTGGTAGCTCAGTGCTTAGGGAGTGGTAGCTCAGTGGTTAGGGTGTTGGACTATCAATCAGAAGGTTGGGGGTTCAAATCCCAGGTCCACTGAAGTTACCATTGTGGGTCCCTGAGCAAGACCCTTAACCCTCATTGCTCCAGGAGCCTGTATGTAACCCTGTGTTCTGATTCCAACCAAGTTTGGATACTTGTAAGTCGCTTTGGATAAAAGCGTCTGCTAAATAACTAAATGTATTTAAATAACTAAATGTATATCTTTTGCCAGTGCAACTTTGACCAGTCTGCAAGTTTACCCACAAACCCTTTTTAAAATGTAAAGAAATCCAAAAAGAAGGGAAATATCCTTAATTTATCTGTTTATTTACAGACTGCCAAAAGCTTAATATTAAGGTTTGGCCGTTGGTCATTCTTAATCTTTAAACTTCTTTTAGAGGCAGTTTAGACAATTTTCTATAAAAATAAGCTTGAACATTCAATATTAGCTAATCCAATTCGGTTTTTGTCCGATTCTGGAAAGCGAGTGGGTTGCCACTTTTACACAGACACTCTGTGCTACGTAAATGAAAATCATCTATATGTCCTTAATCTATAAAATGGACTAAAGACACACATACATTAAGGTCTATAGAACCTCTGTGTTGGGTATGCCCCTGTATGTAAACACACAAATATCCTTAGCCAATAACAATATAGTATTTGTGAGATTGTTTCATTTGTTTTATGGTTCAGAATTCTAATTCTAGAGAGAAATGTAATGGTTTCATTTACAGCTTATTAAAGATCCCACAACAAAAACTTGTTGTGAAATCTGGCTTGAAATCTGGATTTCAACTCATTTTAACTTGTTTAATATTCACAGGATCTGAGAACTTTGCTGTCTTTAAGAGAATGAACCATATATAAAAAAAAATCCCTCGAGCCGAAATTGGGTTATGCAGCGGGGGAAGCAGATCTACCACTAAATGTTAAATGAACTGTGGTGATGGCCGAGTGAATGTCCAGTAGGCATCAGCCTCATTCTTACTATAATGAAAAAAAGATCGGAAGAGAGCTGTGCAGAAACTTTTTACCTGTTACTACAATGAACTGAAATATTGCAAAGAAGAGTGGGACAAACTTGTGTGTGTAAGTGTGCGTGTGTGCATTTGACATTTACAGCGCCAATGTGTTAATGGACTTTTCTTTTGCCTCATCCAGGAATGGGTCACTAACCTTTTCAAGAAGCCACGGCACCAGGGACCAAGTGAAAACAGCTTTTACTTTCTTTTTCACATTTACTCGGACCAAATATAATCAACTTACAAGTCTTAATGGACAAATTTTAGAGAAAAGCGAAGAAAAAAAGGAGGATCAATAGGTATATTTTTACCACTGTACTCGATAGCCGTCGTTTGGCTCGGTCCTAATTACAGAGCAGTTGCTTCACAAAGCCACAGTTAGGCGAGTCCGAAATGTGAACATTTAATTTAAGTGGCCCGCTTCTTCAAGCTAGATGAGGTATTTTTAAATCCTTCGTAATTTTACATTTTCTTTAAATATGGTAAAGTTGCTGTTTGTTTTTATACCTCTTTTCTGGTGGACACCCTGCACATCTATTAATTTATAATTACAGCCAAGCTTCACATTTTAGTATTTTATTCCTGCTCACCACTCTGGAACAGAAAGAATATGAGCACCTATAGAGTAGTGTATTTTTACTTTTTGTCATGACGACACATTTTTAATAGTAAAACTATGGTCTTATTAATATATGTTAGCACAATAGTGTATGTTTTGTAATTGACTATATATTTTATATGTTGTTACTTTATATGAAATGTCCTTTGCTATTGTTTTAAAGCCAGTGAATCGAGGTTTAATCGCAGTTGACGCAGACATTCCATGATTATAGCACATTTTATAGTTTGAAATGCTTTTGTAGTCGGTCTATTAGACGTGTTTATATTCGATTTCTTGAACACATTACAGCTTTGCTCTGCACTGAATAAAGGGAACATTTATAAATGGTATCTAGTATAAAAATCTAAAATACACAAAACATTTCCTGCGTATCATGCTTGCTCTATACTACAAGTAATGCCATTATCATTATTAGAGCCAGATTGTGTTTAGTATGTAAAAGGACGGATGGCTCAGAGCCATTACTGAGGGTCGGCGAATGTTTTCTCTATTAAGAGTTTGATTGTTGTGTTCAGTCCATAATTTACACTAGAATACTAGATATTTGCATGTTATCATTTCAGTCCGGTGTTCCAGGTCACACTGTACAGCTCAGTGCAGGGTCTCTCGTGAAAAAGGCAGAGATTTTTTAAAAACAAGGTATTTTTGCATGTTAGGTTTCTAACATTGTCAAATAGTTAAATACTGCATTTAAGACATGATTAGGGGGTGTTTTAAGGTAGACCAGATTAGAGGCTTGCTTTTTTTGTTTTAGGAGCGGATTTCTTCCCAGTTTTTTTAACAGACATTTTGCTTTAAAGTTTTTTCGTAATCCATGCTAGATATCAAAGGGTCCTATTTAAATTAGTTATGGTGACCCATGTTTTTTTGCAATTATATGGTGAGAGTTTTAAACATTTTGTTGCTCTTCACTGTGAGCAAAGAAGAATAACGTTTCGTTTTTTTAAACTTTACACTTCTATGTACTTGACTGACACATGCTTAAAAGTATCCATACCCGGCAGAATTTTTGATTTCTTGGCCTTTTTTCAAAGAATGAATGATCACAGAAAGTTTTTTTCTTTCCCAACTCATGTTTAGTGTTTGGTTGAAGACATTTATTTGTTAAACGACTGTACTTTTTATTTTTAAATCATAATGACAACCAGAAACATAAAAATGACCTGATCAAAAGTTGTATAGCTCCCTCAAACATCACTGACAGTTATGGATGAGGTATTTTATTCTCTTATATATTAAAACTGCCCATTCTTGACAAAAAAGACTCCAGTTCCTGTAAGTTCCTGGGCTGTCTTGCCACTGTACTCGTTAGCCGTCGTTTGGCTCGGTCCTAATTACAGAGCAGTTGCTTTACAAAGCCACAGAGTCAGAGTGGCTCAATGATATTGAGGTCAGGAGATTGAGATGGCTACTTTAGAACCTTCACTTTATTCTGCTGTACTTAATGACGGGACGTTTTGTCCTTGTGTTTTGGATTGTTGTCGTGTTGGAATGTCCAAGTACATTCCATGCACAGCTTCCGGTCAAATAAGTGCAAATATGCCTCCAGTGTTTGCTGATAACGTGCTGCATTCATCTTTTCTTCAATTTTGGATCTAACACATCCCCAAAACATCAACCATCCACTTGTGTACTTTACAGTAACAATGGTGTTTCTTTCATCATAGGCCTTTTTGACAACCTCTCCAAATGTAGCGTTTATGGTCGTGGCATCACTCCAAATTATCTTGTTGCAGAAGTTTTGAGGCAGGTCTCTGTGCTGTTTGGTGTGTTGTAGGCGAGATACCATGTGGCATTTTTACAGTAATGGCTTTCTTAAAACATCTTAAAACAGCCACACTACTAGTTCTTGGTAAGTCCTGTATTTGTGGGTTTTTCTTTACATCTGGACAAATTTTCCTGGCAGTTTTCACCGTGGTTTGGTTTTTACTGAACCCCTGATTTTCAATTTGTTAATCGCTGTTTGAACACTGCTGACTGGCGTTATCAATTCCTTGGATATCTTTTTGCATCCCTTTCTTTTTCATTCAGTTCAACTACCTTTTCCCGAAGATCTGCTGACCATTTGTTTTTTGCTTTCCCCATGACAATCCAAAAATGTCAGTGGCTGGATGAAGGATACAAGAGTCTGTCTGGATCCCAGATACTTACTCATCTTTAATACACACACTGATTACAAGCAGACAGATCACAGGTGAGGATGTTTACTTAAGAAGCCAATCAAACCCATTTGTGTCAACTTCTGTGCATGTTGTCCGGCCAAAATAACCGGTGTATGTGAGCTTGATTGGGGTTATTTGAATGTTTTTGGTTGCTATCATTTAAAAAGAGAAAACACAGTCATTTGACGATAAATGGCTTCACCCAACCACCACTAACCATGAGTGGAAAAAGAGGTTTTTGTGTCGTCATTTATATTCTTCCGAAAGAAGGCAAAAATTCTGCTGGGGTATGTAAAATTTTGAGCACAACTGTAGGTCTGGTTGTAAGTGATAGTCACTGAGAATTGATATTTAGTAAAAAAGACGGGAGAAAATATATAAACTATTAAATGACAAGTATGTAAAAGTAGTAAAGCTCTCCGAGTAGCTTATTGCAAAAACATTATTCTCATATTGTCAGCATTACTGGCAACCGTATGATTGGAATGAATTATGCAATGGTGGGCAGACAGTCAATGGGTTGTTGAATCAGCAGGTTTTAAAGATGCATTTGTTCAAGACTTTTCATGAAAATCCTCGGTTCGCACCGGTGTCTTGATGATTTATGTTTTAAAATGTGAACCTCATTTGACAATCAGTTTGAAACAGTTTGCATCTGTTTCTGTTTTTTTTTTTTTGTTGTTGTTTTGTTTTTTGGTTTCTCTGACTCATATAAACCATTATATTTTGAGTAATTTGATTCACATCACATCCACTTTCCTTTGTTGACACTATGTTGGCACTTTGACATTATGGCTGGTAGTTTTATTAGCAGCAACTTTGTATTATTAATATTGTATCATTGGCTCAGCAACAGAAATAAAGAGATCAATGGAAAAACATTAGGCTGTGTCTTTTTTCTATAAAGGCAAAACATGTTTATACAAAAGTTAGCATCCTTATTAGGCTTTGTGTCCAGTGCTAGGTAACATAATAAAAGAGGTACTGTAATCTCCATTTCATTGTCATATCTACCACTCCCCTAAATACTAACAATAGCATCAAACCCTGTTCAATCAGAGTGCAGCCCTGAGGTCACATGAGCACAAAGGTCTGTATTAGGTGAGCTGTGTAAGAGGCAGCTGGAACCCATCTGTGTCCCGAGCGCTCAAGAGTAAGACCCTCTTTTCCTCTCTTTTTCCTTGTGAACATCTCAGGTAAGAGAGACCATCAGGTGTCTTTTTATCATTTCTTCCTTCTACACCTGCCATGCAGGTCTTACAAGAGTGTCTGTCCGCAGAGACATTTATAAGGAATTTCATCAGCATGTTCATCACCTCTTCCTCGAGATTTGATGTGTAGAACAAGTAAAAAAAACTAGTGATTCAGATTATTGATCCAGAGTTAAACCAGCTAATCTGTTTTTGTGCCGGTCTCCAAACGAACTAGTGCTTTGCATGCTTTGGGGTTCTCACTTAATGCTGTTTAATGCAGGAATTATCTGCCGAATTCTTGCTTTTAGTAGGCCCATGTTTATGCAGCCTATCTGCCATGGCCCAAGCAGCATGTGTTGATTAAAGTATAGAACTTCTGGAATACCTTTGAGCGATAATCTACTGCAAAGACTGGATTAAGACAAAGTGACTTTAGGTTAATGTGCTGGGAAATCCCCAACATGATTAATGTAGGACTTATTGCTCTAAACATTGTGATTTAAACAGTTACCAAAATGTATGAACTTAATAACTAATTTATAGAAAATGTAGACACTGACTTTGTGTATCAGTTTACAATTTGAAGTTTTCCGGTCACTTAATTAATCATAATTAATAATGTTACTGAAGAACCCTTAATTATCAGGTGTTTCATTTGTTTTTATTTAATTTAATTGAAATTATATATAGGTCAAACAATCATCATATGGACTTTATACAAACATGGTTTCATCAGTAAATACCTGTCATTTGGCGTTTTGCCCCTTTATTATTTAGGGGTCGCTACAGCGATGACCTCGCATATTAAACTTAGCCAAGTGTTTTATGCCGGATGCCCTCCCTGACACAACCCTCACCCGCAACTGGGCTTGGGACACATAAGAAACCTGTATATAAATATATCTATATTTTTTGTGTGTACGTAGAACACATTTAGTGTCTTTGGATTTTAATCTGTAGAATAAAATAGGATATTGTATATGGGCCACATTTCATTTGTGTATTGCACTATGCTGCTTCATGACTTTTTATTTCTTCTTTCAAGTTCAATATTTTGAAGCACAATGCCAAGTTTAACGCATTAATAAACCGGTTTATAAAATATCAGTGTCTCGTTGCTTTAAGCAATTATTTTGTATGTTTATAGGAATTGAAATTCTACATTTAGGTTGTATGTGTAAGTACCCTTAACTTCCAAATTCACTTATAAGGTAATTTGTGTCAATTTTGGGTTTAATAAGAAACTTTAAAATGCAACTGTATTTGTTTGATAACATATAAGGAAACCGATAACAGTCTGTATGGCACAATGACCTGACCAAACAATGCACATTAAAAATAGTCAAGGACACATGCACCTTGTGCTGCTGTTCAAATGAGTGGAAGGCTTGTATGCAACCAGCCAAGTTCATTGTCTACAGAAGTACATGGCACCTGTTACAGACCTTAGTTTATTATTCTTAAAAATAACTCCCTTGTCTTTCTACATCACCTGTCCGAAGTCTTTTAAGACCAGCTGATTTATTTCTAATGCACTGCTTGTACAATGTCACCCAGCAGTCCAGTCAGGCAAATTGCACATTTACAGGCTTTTAAGGGCTTGTTAAAGTCATAATAGTGATGCGGTGATTTAAACACCTGAAACTTTAAATTTATTATTGAACTATAATAGAAATGTACGTAGTAATCATTGATTGGAATGGTTTATTTTCTTGTCAGGTGATTATGAGGGATTAATGCACTGCATTATATTGTGTTACATGAGAGGGTGGTGCTGAGACAATATAAGTGGATTCAAGTATGATAAATAAGTAAATGAGTCCCAGCTAGTGTGACTTTTTAAATCTGCACTACATTAGTGGCACACAGATGCACTCTAATCACTTTAGAAAGTGTGGTAGCTCAGTGATTAGCGTGTTGGGCTAGCAATCTAAAGGTTGTGACTTCAATTCCCAGGTCCACTAAAGTTACCAATGTGCGTCCTTGAGCAAGACCCTTAGCCCTCATTGCTCCGGGGATTTTGTGTGTAACCCTGTGTTCTGACCCCAACTATTAAGTGGGATACTTGTAAATCGCTTTGGATACACGCGTAATGTAAATGCTAAAGAATTTGTTAGTCATATTATAAGCCTCACATTTGTCGTATTTGTCCATCCATCCATTATCTTCCACATATTCCTCTACTGTGGTCGAGGTGAGGTTCCCCATGCCCATCCAGGGGAGAACATCTCAGTTGCAGAGCAGATACACCAAGGACATGTGCGATCGCTGGGCACACACCTAATCACACACACAAAAACACATTATACGCGGCAATTTAAAGCATTCAATTTACCTGGAATCCATGTTTTTGGAATGTGGGAGGAAACCTGAAGAACCCGGAGAAAACCCACATGGACACGGGGAGGACATGGAAACTCCAACCAGATCGGGATTCGAACGTACTAAACACTAAGCCACCACGCTGCCCTGTCTTATTTTTCGCAGTTCACTGCTAGCTGTACCGTGTACCTGTGATAAATGTGTTTTCCACAGTATACTAGAGTTTGGCTTTCATCTGCATATTAAGTCTTGTTATATTGTTCCTGAAGCTGCTATTTTGAAACATGTTACATTGAGTAGAAAATGCAAATAAAATCTGAAATGATCTTTGCATCCTCACCCTTAATTTATATCAGTTTTATCATCACAGTCCTGAAAGGAATGCTAATGCTAAAACAGCTCGCGACTGAGTTATGATTCTAACTTGTAGCTCTTCCTTTCTCAGGAACCGCCATCATGTCAGACACAGAGGAAGTGGTGGAGGAAGTGCAGTAAGTACCATTGTGGCCACTGTTATTATTTCTCTATTACTTTTCTATTTAAAAAAAACTATTCCTAATCTACTCTTGTTTTGTGTTACTTCACTTCTCTTCCCCCATGCCTCGGATTTACAGGGAAGAAGGTATGTTCATAAAAAATGAAAACTGTTTCCCTGATTCTTTTATTTACATTAAAATGGCAAAAGAAATGAATTGAGATCCATCCATCCATTATCTTCAATGTAATCCTATACCAGTGTCACTATGCCCGTCCAGGGGAGAATGTTTCGGGTGCTGGGCAGAGATACCCAGGACTGGGTGCGCATGTATGGCTGGGAACAATATATAGAATATCTCAATATATAGAAGCAATTTAAAATAGTCAGTTCACTTTAAATCCGTGTTTTTGTGGCAAGAACCAGGAGAACACAAACGCAGACATGGAAAAAAACATGGAAACTCTACCTAGACTGGGATTCAAACCTGGACCCAGCACTGAGAGGCAAACATGCTAGCCATTAAGCCAAAAACACATAATTCAAATATTACAGAATAAAGTCACGTGAGAAATCTGGTCAGAATCTAACACATTTTTCTCATTTTTACATCCTTTGTTCTATTTTTTTTTTAATTGCCCATTATTTATGCAAAGAAAAGTAAAAATAAAAAGATATTATTTATAGTTCTGTTACATACAGGGGTTGGACAATGAAACTGAAACCCCTGTCATTTTAGTGTGGGGGGGAGGTTTCATGGCTAAATTGGAGCAG
>JAOUQT010031901.1:0-11402 GCA_025769995.1 Xyliphius kryptos
TCTACTACATAAAGATTTTCAACTGAAATATTTTATTCATTAAGATCTAGGATGTGTTATTTTTGTGTTCCCTTTATGTTTTTTGAGCAGAGTACAATAATAAATGAAGACATAGGGGTAGTTCAGTGTCAGAGAAAGAAAAATGAAGCAAAACAGAGAAAACACTACAATGAGGTGAGGAGTAAAACCAGGACACAGTGGATGTGTCCGAGATTGCCTACCACCTAAGCAAAAGCTAGTATGTTTGAAAATGCAGTAGGCATCAAATAGTTAGTAAAAATTCTACAAATGACCCACTGAATTGGAAGCCAATTTGAACAGCTGGCAGCACAAAGTTGGAGGTGAATCATGTGATTAAGCTTTGAAAGTCTTGGGGTCATAAGTGGGTGTTGTAGCTCAGTGTTTGGGGTGTTGGACAATCCCTCTGAAGGTAGAGGTGTTCAAATCCTAGGTCCTCTGATGTTACCAATGTGGGTACTTGAGCAAGACCCTTAACCCTCATTGCTCCAGGACTGTTGTATCAATCCTGTGTTCTGACCCCAATGAAGTTGTGACATTTGTAAGTCGCTTTGCATAGAAGCGTCTGCTAAATGACTAAATCTATTAATGCAGCACTATTGACTTCATGCAGTAGGCCAGCATGAGGTAGCCCATATGCAGATGTTAGTGTTGTGTGGTGGTTTGGCCCGTATTCTATACCTTATATTTAGATTTCCTTCAGGTCTTCAAATTGTGGGAGGTTCTAAATCTAAGATCCTGGGTGAACCCCATGAAGAGTTTAAAATGAAGAACTCAAATGAACTCCATACTGAAAGTATTCAGATCAACAAAAACAAACTCGAGAGATTTGTGCTGTGAGGCAACAGCGCTACTCACTGCGCCACCGCACCATGCTATTTGTAGAACACAGACACTAATTTAATGAAAAGTGTGGGTTATGCCAATCAGGAATTAAATAACTGGAATAAACGTTTAGATTAGAATTGCACAAATTACAAATTGTTTTATAAGTATTGAGTTTAAAGTGTATTAAGCTTCCTGCACAAATATTTTTCACTGTGTGTGTGTGACAGAGAGTGTGTGAGGGTGAGCGAGAGAGAGACAGGGACAATGTAAAAAGGTGAGTCCAGTTCACACATTGATGATTCCTGACTTTGACACTCTTGTCGTTCTCCCTCTGTCATAATCTGGTTACTATGGGAGACCATGTGCAGCAGAGTGGAAGAGGAACTGGCCAATCGAAAGACAGCATTTTAAGCCAGAGAGATAGGGGACTGAACATATGATGAATTACTGAGGTGGAGACCCTGAGGATGAGTCATCACACAGCATCTTTCACTCACGGGGTTTATATAAGATTAGAAATCAATGTTTGATGTAGAACTGATTAAACGAACACACTGCTTCATGACTCCATTCATACCTACCTCATGTGCGTCTGCACCTCCACACTTAATCGTAGTAAATTTTCAGGGGATTGTACTGTTGCTGCATCAGTCAAATCAGATCCAAATTGCACAGCAGGAATCTGTTTTAATTGAATATTTTATTCCCTGCAAATATAAACAACAACACCCCTAAACCTCGTTGCCGCCGGGGAGCTGCATCATGACTGACCCCCAACATCATCATAAGATACTTGTAAGTCACTTTGAATAAAATTGTCTGCACAATGAACTCAAGAATAAACATTTTCCCTTTTTACAAGACACAGAAAAACATTTAGACCCAGTTGAATATAAGATGTCTATGGATTGCAGGACAAAAAACATCAAGCATGTGCAAGGAACATGCTAAATTTCTATGAGCAAAACATGTATGCGATCAGTGAGCTACCACAATGTGTTCAAACCGATCTAGAACATAATCTGAGAATTCTATTTCTATCCACTATAAGCTTTGACGTACAACCTCAGATTTTAACATCAGGATCAATAGGGATGCATGTTGTGTATCCGCTGCACATTCTGCACAATTAGCATTTAACAGATTAAATCAGCGGAAAGGCAACAGCCCTTAATGCCTCAGTAAATTCACCAAACAATCTTCTCCCTCTTCTCTTTCAGTAGCTATTAGTGCAGTAACACAAAACAGCTAGTCAATAATGGATAATGAGATTTTCCGGTTTCATTAGTTTTATGATGCACAGCATATTATTTTAAAGTGTTAATATAGCATAATTTTTTAACTGCTTTTAATGGCACATAATGGTTTATGGCGTGTGTCTGTGTGTGTGTTTTATTTAAAACTTTTTACTTCACACATGTTGAACTAAACTGTATGCAGTTCAATATATTTGTGGCAGAAGCATAGCGATGCTGGAAGAAAGTTGGTGCCTAAGATGGACATTAGAGTTGAATAACGCCGGAAGGACTGCCGGCTAAACATCTGAGAGCTGCAGCACATTATTTTGGTGAGGAGAGTGTACGTAAAGCAACAGGAATGGGACGTTGGCGAAATTCACCAGCCAACAGTTGAATTTAAATGTAGTTTTAATACATTGTGTAAATAAAGTTGTTCCTGTGCTTGAAAAATCCAGTCTCTTGTCCCCAGTCCTGTCCCACTCGTCACATTTGGTGCCGAAACCCAGGACTATGAGAATGCATACGGCCAGCGAAGACACTTCCGGACACGTTTTTGATCTTTTAGCATACACGGAGCATCAAAGTGCTAGGAGCCTGACACTTTGCATGGGCATCGGCTGGGCACTAGAGAGGACATGCAAGCAGCTTTACACTCATAATTAGAGGTTATAAAATCATCTGCTAGAAGTTGCACTAATAAACCTAAAATTGATCCACATGCAGGCCCTCTCTGTATGGAATTTGCATGTACTCATTGTATCACAATAAGCTGGTGGCCTGTCCAGGGTCCCGGAATGCGCTGGAATATGCTGCCCGGTCACTCAATCAGGATGTCACCCACTTGCTTTAAAAAAATGTTTATTGCTTTTAAAACAACTTAACAGGTTTTTTTTTTGCCAGTCACTTTAGCTTGGGGTTCAGATTCGGAATACTGCATATCTACTTTGTGACAATGTATTGTAAATAGTGCAATATCAATTAACGAACTTGAATTCCCAGTAACCTTGATTAGCACGCACAGTAAATTAATAGTAATCAGGATATTGATTCATTCATCAACTTCCACTTATTCCTCTTCTAGGGTCACGGTGGGTTTCCCCATGCCCATCCAGGGAAGAACGTCTCAAGTGCTGGGCAGAAACACCCAGGAAAGGGCACCAATCTATCGCTGGGCACACACTGGCTCACACTCACACAGAAACACACACTACAAAGGGCAATTTAGCTTGAATCCATGTTTTTGAATTGTGGGAGGAAACCGGAGAACCCGGAAGAAACCCACGCAGACACGGGGAGAACATGGAAACGCCACCCAGATCGGGATTCGAACCGGAAACCCCCAACACTGAGAGTCCACCCTAAAAATAACCAATATAATTTAAATGATCCCTGCAGTTAAATGCTCGTTGTTTTGTGTCACATAAAGGAAGCATGTGCGGTGGGCATTGAAGCTGCCATCAACCCTACTGACCACCTGATCACAGCTTATCGAGCTCATGGATACACCTACACCAGAGGAGTGTCTGTAAAAGCAATCCTGGCTGAACTCACAGGTTTGTAATACATATTTTATGCTAAAAAAACGCTTTTTGGGAATATGCCATTTACGTTAGGTATTTCTGATTAATGTGGCCATGTAGACACAGGAGGGCAGTCTTACAGTAAGTTCGTTTTTGTTGGCTTCCAGGCATTAGCCTTTAGTTAGGCTGGTTATTATTATTATTTTTTATTTTTTAATTTAATTTTACTTTATTTTTTACACAATTCTGTAATTCAAATTCTCATAGAACTTTAATCATCATTGATTTTACCTTTAGACTGCTTCATATGCAGTATGCAAACATCATTGTGGGTTTAGTAGTCTTGAGATCACGCAACCTATTTGATGTTGAGATTTTTATACTGATTTAGTAAAAAAAAATGAAATTTTATTTTATCAAACACCTTTTACCTACAATAAGGGGGGTAAAGTGTATTAAGTTAAAATGAGGCTGATGTTAGAATCAAAGCACACATGAAAATCAACTTAATATGCAGGCTCATCTTGAACTTGTTTTTTTTCTTAAATCCTGTTTTGGTTTCATAGATGTTGCTTTTTTGTGGTTTCCACAAACTGAAGGGGATTTTTTTAGACACTTCACATTACTTTTATCTGGTGCTTCATGGTAAAATATTTTAATGCCAAGTGTGTTTTGTGCTTATTTTTTTCTTTAAAGCATTAAAAAATGTAAGATTTTATAAAAGTTATATTTTTAAACACATTGTACAAAGTGCACAGGTTTAAAATTAAAGCAAAACAGAATAAAATACATAAAGAAAACAGCGATGCGAAAACATGGCTTTGATCTCTGCTACAGTAACAAAAAGATTACAAAACCACCACATTTCATATGCCAGACATAGTTAACATCTTCCAATTCTTCAAATATTTTACACAATTGAAATACATATATTTCTCAAAAATGCATTGTAATATATTCCTTTAGACACACCACAAAGTTTTATAAACATAATGTAAGTAAACTGTAGGTTTAAACTCTAGACAATTTAGTTCAGTGTTAAAACTAAGGTAAGGAATGTTTTCTTTACCAGCAACGTTCACATCAGAGATGAATTATTTTATAATATTTCTAAGTTAAAATGACAAGTTAACATTTCTTACAGGAAACACAATGGGGTAACTACATACCCAATAGTTTATGCTCAATTTTGTTAGTCAAAAAATTAAAAGAATAGATATTGCTCTTAACAATATTTAGTTACTTAGCCACTTATGCTAACCTTTAATGGTACTATCAAGTTTAATTCCCTGTCAAAAGAATATTCAATGCACTTATGTAATAGATTATTTAACTTATATTCATGCAAAAGTAGTATCTAATAAGGTATTTTAGCCTTTATGAAATTATGCTTCGATTATAATGCAGATATTAAAATTTCAAATTTGATATATTGAAATCTCAGAATTCTGACTTTTTATCTTGTAACTGACTTAAAATGTCAGAATTCTGAGATTACTTGTTTGAATGCATTTTTTAGTGACATAAATATGCTTCCATAGCACAATGTTACCAGTAAATCAGTCATAAACGTGTGGAATTTTTTTTTGACTTGGTTTACCGGATTTAAACTTGTGTATTAAGATTATTCTTGTTTATCAAAAGCAACTTGTCTTTTTATACTGCTTTTGCAACCTTTTAATAATAATAGTAACATTAGGGATTTTAAAAAGTTATTTTAAAGTGTATTACTTTGGAAAATTTGTTTAGTTAAAGTTAAAACTATATTATGACAATTTCGTTTTTAGTTTTATGTTACTTGATAAATAGTTGCTTCTGCCCAACTCAAATGTTAGTATTTGTGCTAAGGTTATTGCAATTGACATTGCTTTTCTTGCATATTTTTTTTTTTGCAAATAAGTCATATCCTAATTAGGCTTATGAGAGCTGCTCACATCTCTGGGCAAAAGGCAAAATACCCTGGACAAACGCCAATAAGCCTATATTAAAAAACACGCACCTACATTCAATTCAGTATGACCAGTTCACCTTCTAGCATGTAGCATGTCTTTGGACTGTAAGAGGAAACTAGAGCTCCCAGAAGAAAACCCACACATGCACAGAGAAAACACCCAAATTCTGCATAGGAAGTACCCTTCCCTGTCTGCTGAGGAAGTGGGTCCCAGGTCCTTCTTCCTGTAAGCTGACAGCACAGACTAATGTCCTACCACACTGGCCATTTTTACTAAATGTAACCTGGTTTTCAATAAAGGATGTTTTTTTAGGTTGTTAATGTTGCATATTACTTTTAGGTCGCAAGGGGGGAGTAGCCAAAGGCAAAGGAGGCTCTATGCACATGTACGCAAAACACTTCTATGGTGGAAATGGAATTGTGGGAGCACAGGTGAGATTGCCCTTAGCTATGTCAAACAATGTCTGTCAATGATGTTCTGTATGTTGATGTTTTGTTTGTGTTTTCTTTTAAAAAGGTTCCTCTTGGAGCTGGAATAGCACTTGCTTGCAAGTATTTGGAAAATAATCAAGTGTGTGTCACACTGTATGGTGATGGAGCTGCTAACCAGGTGAGGATTAGTTCACCATTGTGTCCCCTTTTATTGAAGAAGAGTAGTAGGACTTACATTGTTCATGTTTGGTTTCCAGGGTCAGATTTTTGAGACATATAACATGGCGGCTCTGTGGAAGCTGCCCTGTATCTTTATCTGTGAAAACAATAAGTATGGAATGGGTACTTCGGTAGAGCGAGCTGCTGCCAGCACAGATTACTTTAGGAGAGGAGACTTCATTCCTGGACTAAGGGTAACATCCACATTCATGCACTGATAAATCTCAATCCAAGTGATAAAACCAGGGGTTATTGAATATCCTATTTAACACCTTGCCCTAAACCATCGAGAGATAAACGCGTTGAATTCAGTGTAAAATGGGATTAAAACTGACACTGCTGGTCACTCTGTATGATTCTGAGTTAATGCTACATATGTTTCTTTTGTAAAAGGGAAATTGTTTTGCTTTTATTCCATGACCTTTGTCTGAAAAAGATTAAACTTAATCTTTCAGCTCATGTCTGTGATTAAGTGGGATTATGATTCTTTAGGAAATTCAAATCTTGCTTCATTTTATGGAAACACAAAAACATCTTCCACTTATTCCTTTATGAGGGTCGCGGGGAGGTTCCCCATGCCCATCCAGGGAAGAACGTCTCGGGAGCTGGGCAGATACACCCAGGACAGGGCGCCAATCCATCGCTGGGTACACACTCACTCACACAGCCAACACACACATACTCACACTATATAGGGCAATTTACAGCATTAAATTTACCTTGAATCCATCTTTTTGGGATGCGGGAGGTAATCGGAGAACCGGAGGAGAACCTGGAACATGGAACAACCAGATCGGGATTCGAACCGTTCGAACCGCTGAATCCCCAGCGCCGTGCCGCTTACTGGACATCATTCCTTACAAAATGAAGAACCTATTAAAGATTGGGGTGGAAAGGCCGTAACTCAAAAATGGCTTCTGTGATTGATCCTCCAACGCTGAACCAGGGGTGTGGGATTGTAAAGGAAATGTGTAATATTGAAAGATTGACTTTTATTTTGAAAATTAGATTTGAAGAGGAGCCTGAAATGATGGAAAAATTGGATTGTGTATGCATCGCACTTTGCGTATTTTTCTTTTCTGTATCGTCCATGTTCATCCTTGAAATAAAAAGTTATATATAACAAAAAATGCAATGTGATAAACAGACTTGTCAAGAAGTAAAAATCAGGACATGATGGCTTCAAATCTAATATTTAAGATAAGCCTTTATTCGTCCCACGTGGGGAAATTTGCATGCTCAGCAGTAAAGGGACCGCAAATGGGAAGTTTAAAGGGTTTTACATTTTTACATCTAGATAGAGAAGCAATCAGAATATACAAAGTAAAAAAAAATTACAGATTTACAGTTATGTACAAGACAGTTGAGCATGAACATTTTAAAGACACCTGAACCACAACATGTTACACAGCAACAACTATTACACATCAGATGACTGAATGAACGGGTCGTTATTGTAAGACAACATGTTACACAACAGCAGATATTACACATATGATGTTATTTGTTCATTTGGGGGCGTGGTTAATAAGAGCAGAGCTGACACACTTCAGATGATGCAGCTGGTCACTGAAGGTACTGTCCAGTGCCATTAGAGTCTCGTACAGGGGGTGGGATTCATTGTCCATAAGAGTTGCTACCACCACCATCTCCCACCACCTGCACCGTGTCTAAGGGTTCCCCCCAGAGGACAGAGCTGGAGTTCTTAATGAGTTTGTCCAGTTTATTCCTGTCTGCATTAGTGATGCTGCTGCCCCCGCCGACCAGGAGTGGCCCCTGCACCCCAAACGACCCGAATCTCCTCAGCAGGTACAGTCTGCTCTAGACTTTTTTTTCAACACCACGTGCAGCAGTGTTGTCTGACCTGTCCAGATTTTTGTTGAGGTGAACACCCAGGTACTTATAAGAGTCCACCATGCCAAGGTCCATTCCCTGAATGGTCACCGCCGTTTGGGGATAGCGACCAAGCCTATGGAAATCCACCACCAACTCCTTGGTTTTCCCAGAGTTGCTCTGAAGGAGCAACAATGTCATCCGAGAACTTAGTCTGCAGTGTTCAGGGTGAAGAGGAATGCTGCCAAGACAGTTCCCGGTGGGGCCCCGGTACTGCTGTGGGGCCCCGGTACTGCTATGTAAATGCTATTCAGTTTATGGGAATATACAGATAGGAATGCATCATTATAGTCGTATTACAGTTTGTGCTGTTATCTAACAGGAAGAAGGTCCTTGGTTTGATTTGTGTGTAGACACTCTGGGTTCTACTGTATGCATTTGGTATGTTTTTCATGCGTTTCCTTTAGGAGCACTGGTTGCATACATTACAGTTGGTCATTTTGCAGATGCTTTTATCCGAACTTGGTGATTGGGGTCAGAACACAGGGTTGATACCACATCCCTGGAGGAATTAGAGTTAGGACCTTCAGTGGTAACGAGGCTTTGAACCCACAACCTTCAGATTGACTGCCCAACACCCTAACCACTGAGCTACCACACCTTTCAGTCTACAGTTCAGACATTTCTGCCCTGCAATAGACAGGTCACCTGTCCATGTGATTCCCTGAGGTTCTCTTACAGGACAAAATATGTGGGCTATTTAAATAATAAACATGTAAAGACATTTTTAATAATGTTATGAAATCGTTTTTAAAGAGGGATTAGTCAAATAACTGGATTTGAAAAATTAAATATTAAGAAAACGTCATAAATCTGCTTAATGGACCGTAGGCATTCAGACTGTTTGGTGCGCCCCCTCTAGTGGGCCGCCGAGGAATTACAGGTGGCACAACTGAGCCGTGTGATGGAAAACAGCAAACAATAAACACTCATTTATGTGCCAAAGAACACAGATTTTTATATTTATAGTATTAGAGGTTTACTTTTTCATGATTACATTTAATAAAGTTGGTTTAGTTACTCTTTATTTAAATCTTTAATTATGAGAATGGTCAAAAATTTCATGGTTGTAATTTAGGGTGATTAGGGAGGAAACCAGAGAACCAGGAGAAAACCCATGCAGACACAGGGAGAACATGCTGAGAGGCAAAGATGCTAACCACTACACATGACGCCCAATTTCTAAAAATAAAAAGGGCAAACAAACGTGTGTCAATGCTGGATTGTAATTAAGTCATGTCCAGTCACCCATCATCCTGTAAGCAGCATCCTGTGACCACTGACAGAGGATTGGAGGATGACCGACACAGCAAAAGATGAGAGGGGATTGCATGTGATTTTTCCCTTGTCCGGGGTTCGGGTCGCAGGGGCAGCAACCTAAGCAGAGAGACCCAGACATCCCTCTCCCCAGCCACCTCCACCTGCTCAACTAGGGGGATTCCGAGGCGTTCCCAGGCCAGCAGGGAGATATAATCTTTCCAGCGTGTCCTGGGTCTTCCATGAGGTCTCCTCCCAGGTGGACAGCTCCTTGGGAAGGCGCTCAGGAGGCATCCTTACCAGATGCCCGAACCACCTCAACTGGCTCCTTTCGACGTGCAGGAGTAGCGGCTCTCGGATGACCGAGCTTCTCACCCGGTCTCTAAGGGAGAGCCCAGACACCCTGCGGAGGAAACCCATTTCGGCCGCTTGTACTCGTGATCTCGTTCTTTCGGTCATCACCCAAAGCTCTTGACCATAGGTGAGGGGAGGAACGTTGACCGACCGGTAAATCGAGAGCTTCGCCTTGTGGCTTAGCTCCTTCTTCACCAACAGACCGGTACAGAGTCCGCATCACTGCCGACCCTGCGCCCATCCGCCTGTCCATCTCCCGCTCCATCTGACCATCACTCATGAACAAGACCCCGAGATACTTGAACTCCTCCACTTGAGGCAAGAACTCGTTCCTGACCCAGAGAGGACACTCCACACTTTTCCGACACAGTGTTTATTAATCTTTTAGCATTACTGCGTCTGAATAAACCAGAGGAACACACACGGGGGGTCCACCTGCATTGCTGTAAGTCATACAGAATTAAACAAAACCTGCTCTGTTAGGGTTCTAATTGTTACGGAACACAGTAAATGGAATATAGAAGCAAATGGAATATAGTCTGGAACTATAGATCTACAAATTACAGATAGATACATATTGGAAGTGAAGCTGATGAACTGGATGACAAGGAGTGAGTGGTAGCTCAGTGGTTAGGTTGTTGGACTATCAATCAGAAGGTTGGGGGTTCAAATCCCAGGTCCACTGAAGTTACCATGGTGGGTCCTTGAGCAAGACCCTTAACCCTCATTGCACCAGGATTCTGTATCAACCCTGCGTTCTGACCCCAAACAAGTTGGGATACTTGTAAGTCGCTTTGGATAAAAGCATCTGCTAAATAACTAAATGGAAATGGAAAATGTACACAGTGTACTGTATATACACGCACACACCAGAGAAATGAAATGTGCAAATATTTTTTGCAGAAGATGCAATCTGTGCCAAAAACGTGAAACTGATACGTACATACTCGCATATAAAATTTTTGTCTATGCTAAATTAAAAAAAATCTTAATCTGAATCCTGACTGAAATAAAACCCAGAGACAGAGTACACATAAATAATCATCCTATTGCGTTACGTTTTCAAATCTGGTTGTTTCATTTGGACGTGTCTCCTCATTTATTTTGCCATTTTGTATTCATGAAGTAATTTCTCAACTCAGTGCGGCTGAAAATCGATGCAGAGACGTCCAAATGTGTCAAAAGTCAAATTGTAATAAACAAACTAAATTTACAGCCCTAGGTAACGTGCTGGAAAAGGCAGAGCGAGTAAATAAAGTAAAGATTTATTACAAACATATAACATCAGAGGCCCTAGTGTCTGTCGGAACAGTCATTCAGAGAAGCACAGCAGTAAATGTTACTGAGCTGAAAAACTAATGATGTGTGAAACAGGGTGAGGCTGACTGCTGGTTAGGTAATCGAAAACTGGTGAAAGTGAACCGCAAGATAAAAGAAATATAAAAACCCGACGGAGCTGTGGATGGTCTCGAGGACCAAGGTGTTTAATCCAGCGGGGGTCTATGGAACGCCAATCAGGCCTCTTTAGTCAAGCATTGATTTTCTATACAGCAAAATGTTCCACTGGGCAAATAAATTATAATTGCGGTTTATATGTGTGTGTCTGTGTGTGTGTGTGTGTGTGTGTGTATACGTAATTGTGTGTGTGTGTGTGCGTGTGTATGTCTGTCTGTACATGTGTGTGTGTGTGTG
>JAOUQT010031912.1:0-11402 GCA_025769995.1 Xyliphius kryptos
AGAAACTTTGTTACTTTATGTATATGTTACTTTTAAGTTTTTATTTCATTTTTTTAAAAAATTTTTTTCTTGTTTTAGTTTTTTTTTATTTGTTTTTTTAAGCACCAGAGGACAGCATCTAAAGATCGTGTGTGTTCAGAGTCTCCAAAAGTGTCCAATAACACCACAAAAAGTCGCTAGATTTGTCGCTAGTCGCATTTTACTACAAAAAGTCTCTAAAGGGTCTGAAAAGAGGGTCTGAGAAGTCGCTAAATATAGCGACAAAGTTGCTAAGTTGGCAACACTGTGAGGGGTACAGCAGAAGGAGAACCTGGAGGTTTGGTGTTTGTTTTGAGGGATTCTGATTGGCTGACATGAGTTTTGCCTTATGCGCTTTGCGCCTTTGCGCTTTGCCTTATTTCCAATGCGAAATATGAGACCGATGTAATAAAATATGTAATTGCTAAAAAATATATATATTTTTTTCGATTATTTCAACTGTATTTCATTGTCAGTAGTTGAAGACTAAACAAATATTTCCTTTTTACTCATGAATATTTCATAAGTTCTCTTTCTACTTGGTGTGCATTGCTCTTGGGTAACTTTAAAGGTGCTTACCGAATTACATGAATTATTAGTAGTAGTATTATAATAGTAATAATAATAATATAAATAATAATTGGGTTTTTCGTATGCCTTTGTTATGATGTAATGTTATTATTACATTAGAATATATGTAATAATATTAATACATATTATAAATAATAATTACACATATAATCATAGAGTATCAGTCTAATACTATTAAGGTCCCTTGTGTATGATATTAAATTTGAAAACGGTGTGGGGGAGACATCCCTTTTTTATAAATGCCCAGCTACGTGTGGACTAGGTCTCAGTCTCAAAAATGCTTTTTATTTAGAAACTTTATATTCCAAAACAGAAACATTTATTTAGACTAATAATGCTTATTAGTTTAATCTGGAAAGTAGTTAGTGGACACCCCGGTGCTGACATCCAAACTAGTCCTTAAAACACATGCTGTCTTTCAAACCAAGGACACAGTATCATATAATTGTGAAAATGAAAACACGACTTCTTTTAAACAGACCTGACATCCTTGCATCCAAATTAGCATGCTTTGTTTCGTGGGACCCTTGATACAGACCAGGCATGTGGGCTTTGCATTAATAAAACTATTTCTCTGTCCATTCTTTAAAAAAAGATAATGTTTTTGGTCTCAACTTTTCGGTAAAAAATGTTTAATAAGCTAACAACACATAAGCATTTTTTTTAGAAAAAATAAGATAATAAGCTAACGATAAGCATTTTTGACAGCTAACAACACGTGTAAATGCTGCAGTTGCATTTTTTTTCTTCGTTTTTTTTTAATAAATAACGCCCAAAATGGTCAGGCCACACACTTCACCCCCCATCAGCCCTCATGAACATCTTGTGCGTCTGTGTTGTCATTTTAAGAGCGCGTATCATTTTCATTAACCCCCCAATCCCCGTGCTTGTGACCGGCCAGGTAATGATTGAAAAAAATATGTCCCGAGGACATACTTAATTGCCTTAATTGCTGAAGATTCCATGTTATCCCTGTGTCCGTGTTTTTTTTACTGGTTTCCTCCCACAGTCCAAAAACATGGATTGAATGTGAATTGGCTGTTCTAAATTGACCCATATAGTGTGTGTGCGTATGTGCCCAGAGACAGATTGTCGCCCTGTCCTGTCCAGAACCAGAAACGTTCACCTCTGGATTGGCATAGGGAACACCCCCACCTCGCGATCCTAGTAGAGGATTGAGTTAATAAAAAATTGTAGTACACGAAGTTACATTCAGCAGGTTGGAAATGCTGAGAAACAGATAGGATCTTAGCAAAGATAAAATGGGCAGCTATTAAGCGTGATGACGCAGACACTGACATAAGTACTGAAATAAGTGCAATGTGCTTTGTGGCGTCACAAAACATGATACCTATCTGTGTAGGATTGAGTGTCACGTTCTAATTGGTGCATCTTAAATGTTTAGAATTTCACCTATGCATTCATCCTTGAGACCTGTCCTGGGTGTTTTTCCAGTACATTTTTGGGCTAGCATTTTTAAGAATCTTCTCAAAACACATGAAAAATAAATGAAAAAGTTAAGATTCAAATCAACATATACAAAAATAAACTGAAGACAGATGTGATATTGATCAGGTTTAATAGTACAGTGTTGCTGCTGTCTCATTAACCACTGACTTGTGTTGTTCTCTCATTTGTAAGTCGCTTTAAATACAATAAATGTGTGTGGTAGTTCAGTCTTTAGGGTGTTGGACTAGCTATCTGAAGGTTGTGGGTTCAAATCCCAAATCCAATGAAGTTAGCAATGTGGGTCCTTGAGCAAGGCCTCATTGTTCCAGGGGTTAGCAGATTATCATATCCAACGTGACTTATAAATGAGAGAACTTCAGTGTCCCTGGTCCGTTTGTGCCAACTTTTTTTTTTTAGCTTAATCTGTTTTTTTTTATTAAGGAGCAGTTCACAGGGATACACACTATACATAATTATACACATATAAATGCACATTAATACATACCGGTGTGCATACATACAAACACAGAACCTTAGAAGTGATAATAAAACAAACTGCTTAGATAACAACCCCCAAATAATTGGCTAATATTAACCCCAAAAGAGAAATAATAAAACACAACTAAACCCACCTATTAACCATGAGGTCTTCAACCAAAGAAAAAGAAAGAACATTAGAGATGAGGAAAAAAGAAAAAAAAAAAACAAATAAGAAGAGAGAGGTAAGTCAAAGTCAGAACAAAAATTTAAATATGTAATAAAACTCCGACTTTGAAAAATTTGCTGTTGTTAGCTTTTATTTATCTTGTTTTTTCCAATTTAATAAATGTTTGGAGTGTCTTTCTGCCACTGAAAAATGGTTGTAGGTTTGTCACATTTCCAGAAAAACAAGAGATGGCTATCAATGAAGAGAAGGCCAGAACATCTAGCTGCTCAGCATAAAAATAGGTACAGTCAATAGGATCAGTAGTAGTCAGTATTGATTAGGTTTGATGATACTACGGTGTAGTACTTACTTACTTGTGTTGTTCTCTCATTTGTAAGTCGCTTTGGATTTGGTCATTTTTCAGACTTATCCAAAGCGACTTACAAAGGAGAGAATACCAGTGTTCCTGGTCATTTCTCATTAATTGGCCTGTCCTGTAATCAGTTTGGAGGGGGTTCCCTATCCCATCCAGGGTAGAACATTTCAAGACCTAGGCAGCTACACCAAGGGCAGAGCGCCAATCTATCGCTGAGCACACTCACTCTCACAGCCACACACATAAACACACACTATATGGGGCAATTTAGAGCAATCAATTTATCTTGAATCCATGTTTTTGAACTGTGGGAGGAAACTCTGGGACCCGGAGGAGTCCCACATGGAAACGGGAAGAACGGGGAATCCCCAGCCCTAAGAGGAGAACGTGCTAACCAGTAAGCCACCATGCCGGCCTGTTGCTGGTCATTTCACATTAAATGCTAAATAAATGGAAGAATGAATAAATCCTGGAGGCAGGCGTGTTCACATGCATTTCTGCACCCAACCTTTACTTTGAAAAGCATGCCTCGCCCATACAAAGTAGTTATAATTGGCGCCAGCGGAAGTGCCTCACGCTATCGCCACCTGGTGGTAAGCGATGGCAGTTGGTCGTAGAGATTTTTGACAAGTCTGTTTGACAGCAGTGGGTTTGAGCTCCTGCTTTGGATTGCCCACCTGCGTTTGGAGTTTATTTCGTGAAAGCGTTCGATCGATAGTCGTATGAGGGATCTGTCGGGAAATAATCAGCCATTAGAGCGATTTTAGGGCGAGAAAAGATCCGATTTTAAGGCTGGCTGGATGGGCACTTCCTGCAGCGCGGGTGAATGAGGAAGTAGCTCCGTTAGCAGTTAGCTCGGTCCATGTAAACATCTAAAAGATGGAGGCAGCGAGAGCCTGAGAGCCGATAGGGGAGCGCTCTTCCTCACAGTTACCCCGCGGTGAAGTCGAGAATGGGGGAGGCAGCGAGAGCCGAGCGCCGGGAGCAGTTAAAGCGCTGGAGCGGCTCCTCCACCGACAAGCAGCCCGCCGCACCGCGCACTCACCGGCGGGCAGGAGAGCAGCAGCAGGACGGAGGCAGAGCTCCAGACTCGAACCGGGCGGAGCACACTCAGCCCAAACGCAGGTAACCGCCACCGAAGCTGCCGTGCGGCTTGATGGAAACGCACCACACCTTTCCTGACTTGCTCAACACAATCAGCCTCTTCTGATCCGATCAGAGTAAATAATCCGACTCAGCACTGCAAAACACTGCTACCTAATAACGATTCAATGTGCGTTGTAGTAATAAAGCTAGTAAGTACGAGAGGGCGTGCCATTATTCTGAAGCAATCACGAGAAAGAAGTGTTATTAGGTCCGACTCAAAGCAGAGTACAGGTACACCTCTCCGACCGACTCGCTCCGTAACCTCCAACATCAGATTCATTCTGTACAGCGTCAGAAAAATCAGAGCTTTCTTAACTGAACAGTTAAGCTATTCAGCTGCTGCTCCAGGCCTGTCCCGGCTTGACTATTGTAATGCTTTGCTTGACGGTCCCCCAGCTTCCACAATCAGGCCTCTACAGATGATTCAGAACTCTGCAGCCCGACTTGTGTTTAACCAGCCCAAGCGAACTCATGTCCCTCCATTCCTCTTCTCTCTGCAGTGGCTCCCTCTAGCTGCTACATTTAGTACAAGTCACTGACTCTGGCCTACAGGACAATCTCCGGATCTGCCCCCTCTTACCTTCAATCCATTTTTTCCCAATACATTCTGAATCCTTTACTGCGCTCTAACGATGAATGTCACTTGGTGGTTCACCCTCACCGTAGCGCTAATTCTTACTCCATATCGTTCACTGATAAATGATGGAACCATCTTCCCCACACTATGCATAAGGCTCAGGGTCGCTCAGCATTTTTAAGAAACTTTTCAAAATACATCTCTTTTACAAGCACTTGCTAAGACAAAAGCAGCCAGACGGGATAATGATAATGATCTGGTTTGATAATACTACAGTGTCGCTGGTTTCACCTTAACTACTGACTTGTGTTTTTCTCTCATTTGTAGGTTGCTTTGGATAAAAACGTGTGCTAAATGTAAATGTAAAAATAATTTCTTTCCTGTGATTTATTCAAAATAATATACAATCATTAGTGTCTTATTGCGTTTATAATACGGTTACAAACACACTATAATAAAAAAACAAGGTTTGATTGCAACCTTAAGGTCCTCAGTTCGATTCCCGGTCCTACCAACTACTATGGCCAAACTGCCCTTAAGCAAGGCACATTACCCCAGTTGCTCCCTGTGCACTGTGTACAGGGCTGCCACTGCTCCGGACATGTCTGCTCACTTCACCAGTGTGTGTTCCGCACAAATGAGTTAAATATGAAGGACAAATTCTTGTGTGTTTAAGTAAAGGAGGCAAAATAGATTTTTTATTTCAAAGATGATTACTGGTTCCTGGGGCAGCACGATGGCTTAGCCTCTCATTGCTGGGGATTCCCGGTTCTAATCCCAATTTGGGTGGAGTTTTCATGTTCTTCCTGTGTCTGCGTGGGGGTCCTCCGGGTTCTCCAGTTTCCCTCCCACATTCCAAAAACATGAATTCAAAATAAATTGACTGCTCTAAATTGTCTCATATAGTCTGTGTGAGTGTGTGCTTAGGGATAGATTGGTGCTGTCCTGGGTGCTATCCTGGGTGTATCTGCCTAGTGCCCAAAACATTCTCCCGTGGATGGGCATGGGGAATTCCCCTGCGCCTTTTGTAGAGGATTAAGTGAAAGATTAATGAATAAAAAAATTAATGAATGAATACTGGTACCTGTGCAGCATATATTTACACTCCACCACCACATCAGTGTTGTTGATCTTAGAATAAGCCACCACCTAAATACCAAATAAAATCTGCTTTCTGGTGGTGCTGACTTGAAAAATATAGTGCAGTATAAAAATACAAAGTTTGTAATTGGTATATATAGTAAAAACAGAGAGGTGTCTGAAGTAATTTGTATGTATGTGTGCTGCTGTTCAGTGTCCTCTTTTAAACCCAGTTTTAAAAGATTTTGAACACAGTCTCAGCATTTTGATGGAACTGTGTTTGTGAGTGGATTTGATGTCATGAATGACAGTTAAACTGGTTTAAAGGTAGAACAGCATGTTTCTTCCTCTTTTCTGTCCAACGTTTGCTTCATTGTCCTCTACTTCTTTTTTTCTTTTACTTGGCTGAAAAATAAAACGTTGATCAGAACTGTGGAGCTGTACTGATGTTCATTATCACTTCATTATTCTAATGAATTCAACCGACGAGGTGGACAGGTTGGACATCGTTAGATCGCTGTTTGTAATAAAGATCTGTTCACTTTACAGGACACCAAATCTGAATCTGCTGTCTTTTGCAAGCTTCCTCATTTTTATTTCTGCAGAGAAAATGTAACTTTGCGAAACGGCCTTGTCGTGGATCCGTTTTTGGGGGGGGGGCTGTTATGCGGTCTGTGTGGCTGCCTCGGTAAACACAAAATAAATCCATTCTGATCGACTGTTTAAAGGGCTCACTGTCCATTCTGTTCCAAATATAGTTATAATGAACATCACCCATGATTTGTTTCTTTATAAAACTGGTCGTTCCAGTCCTTAAATCTGATTGGCTGAGCCGTTTGTCCAGCCGAGACATTATTGACAAAAACAACCTTTAAGTGCATAAATGTGTGATGTTTTACTGGGGTTTTATTATAAACTGCGTTCTCTAAATTGGCCAGTAGATAGCAGTATTAGATTGTTTGAAAAAACGTAATTCTGTTACTCAGCGATCGGCATATACTTTAAAAACTGGACTGGTTCGTAACGTTTTAGTTTAAGTATAAAGGTGCAGAGTCTGAATTTAAATGAAAGATGAAAATGAACTTTGTAAAGTGCAAAAAAAAAAATGTTTTTAGCAGTCACCGTGTAATTCGTCTCCCTTGGCAACCAACCACAGAGTGGGCCCATGTTTTCTGTTTCCTGGTAGGTGGGTGCTCAGATCACCGAGTTCCATCGAAAGATAGTTTATTAGGAAGGAAGTCACTGAAATGTTGACGGCGTAGAATCAGATCCATGAAGTTACTGGACTCTGGCGATCAATCTAAAAACAAAAAGATTTATTTTAATGGCAGAACTCCGTCTTTAGTTTCCCCTCCTAACAGCGACCACAAGCAAGGAGAACCCTTTAACCCTCAGTGTGTGAAATCTGTGTGTGGCAGGCGTGTTCGCTTCGAAAGGACCGCGGAGTTCCTGGCGGTGTGCGCGAGTGGTGACACAGAGGAGGCCAAGGCTATGCTGATCGAGGTGCAGGAGAAAAGTGGCGGAGACGAGACGTCGAGAGAGGCCGTGGTCAACTGTGCAAATGCAGACGGAATCACAGCACTGCACCAGGTGAGTCTGGGGGTCATGGGGGAACAGAAGATTTGGCTGCTGGCCAAATGAATAGAACCCCGAAAAATCATCTGCCCACTGTGAAGCATGGTGGTGGCAGCAGCTTTGTGGCAGAACTTTAACTCATGTGTTTATTTTTAAGCCATGTATCTTGATTGAAGACATGCCCTAAAATGGTCACATCGCAGGGCTGACAAACGTTCACTCTATATCTTCCGTTTAATCTTCTTATGGGGTCATGGGGGATGTTTCCCATGCCCATCCAGAGGATAACATTTAGGAACAGAGTGCTGGGCACACACACACAAACTATATGGGCAATTTAGAGCAGTCAGTTTACTTTAAATCTTTGTTTCTGGACTGTGGGAGGAAATCCGCGATCCCAGATGAAACCTACGCAGACACAGGGACAACATAGAAACTCCACCCAGATAGGGATTCAAACCAGGAATCCCCAGTGCTGAATGGCAAACGTGCTAACCACTTAACCTATATTCACTTAGTTTTACCACAAAAAAAATCCACCCATGGGAACCCCACACAGACATGGGAAGAACTTGCAAACTTTACACTGGACCTTTTCCACATGCCTGGGAATTCTTGCTGTGAGGGGAGAGCACTAACTTTGACTTAATCATAGACTTTTTTATGGTGCGTTGAATCATACTTGCCCCAAAACTCTGCTCAGCTGCCCATCGAGTGCATTTTGTTCGCAGGCTTGTATCGACGGCAGCGTGGAGGTGGTGTCCTTTCTCCTGTCCCAAAATGCCAACGTGAACCAGGTGGATAATGAGGGCTGGACCCCACTCCACGTTGCTGCTTCCTGTGGGAACCTTGAGATCGCTAAGTATGTTTCTTATATAAATATACCTGAGGTTTTTGTGTATGACCTTGTGGCCTGTTGAAACACATTCTGATTACAAACTCACCCTGTGACGTTGTGGTAGGTATTTGTTGCGGTATGGCGCGTCATTGAGCCTGGTAAACTGCGACGGCGACGTTCCGTTAGACATTGCTGAGGACGAGACCATGGAGACACTCCTGCAGGAGTACACACAGAAGCAAGGTGAGTGCGAGGCGGGTAACGAGCTCTGACTAATGGGGTGTGTGACCATAGTCGAATTAGAAGTAATTCTATTGAATTGTATTTATTACGTTATTCTCAGGTGTGGATGTGGAGGCGGCCAAGCGCCTTGAGGAGGAGCTGATTATGCGCGACGCCCGCCTCTGGCTCACAGATGGCGTGCCATCCAATCTGCACCACCCCCGGACCGGCGCCACGCCCCTTCACGTCGCTGCGGCCAAAGGCTACCTGGAAGCGATTAAGTAAGTTGTGTGTAAAGTTCTGTGTATAGAGCTCCAAATATCAGTGCTCAGTTTTTATTCAGAATCTGTTAGGGTGGGTATTTCCGGACTGGCCGGGTGGGACACGTGATCGGACAGCTCTCTGATCTCACTAAAAATAGCTGCTGTTTGTTTCCTGTCTAATGCAAGACACTTCCTGTGGAGCGTGCCACGTTTAGTCCCTGCTTCTGCTGGCTGGGCCACAAAGCGCTTCGCACAGCACGGTGATCAGATCAGGGGCCACGGAAAAATGGGCTGTCTTTCCAATGGTGTAAAAACATACTCTATATTGTGCAGTTTTAATTATATAACAACTTTATCAACTTGTAACTTTCTGTCATCTCGTGGGCATTATTACTGAAACCCTTTGTTTCCCGATTTCTCAGATTACTGTGTCAGTGTGGACTGGACGTGTCCGCCAAAGACCGTGACGGCTGGACGCCTCTCCACGCCGCCGCTCACTGGGCTCAGGGCGAGGCATGCCGCCTCCTGGCCGAGCAGCTGTGTGATATGGAGGCTCACAGCAATGGGGTGAGAGAAAAAAAGGAGGTTGGGGGGGTGATGGTTTGAGAGGGATGTTAGAGGTGTGAATGGAAAATGTTGAGTCCTGTCGTTCCTAATTTACAGTTGTTTTCATGCAATCGCTCTAACAACCAAGTTAAATAAAGTGAGATTGGAGCCAATTGAGGAATCTAATGTGGACATGACCTCATCCATACAAATATTAAACTCTTTACTGTATTTAGACCCACAGCGCCCTTTTTTACCCAAGTAGGGGCAGGAATCTACAGCAGAAAGGAAACGGAAAGTAAAACTGTATTTAAAGGGAAAGGGATGAAGAACAAAACAAAAAAAAGAGTTAATAACAGCTGTCCAAACACCACCGATATCCATCTTTTTTCTGCTATATTTTTTAAAATTTTGTCTTATATTTAATATTTAAATTAAAATAAAATATATATATATATATATAGAAATTGCTTTAGGGTAAATCTGGGTCCTTGATCCACGATTTCGTTTCATTTCATGGACCACAGGCGATGCCAATGAATCCTATTAATGGACCGAATAAAAAACATTCAGACAGGAGAGGGGGAAAAAAGGGAAGTGCAGAGTGAGACGGTGCACGTCAGGAGAGAAAGAGGCATCCAATACTGTCGATGTGTGGAGTGATACAAGAATGAAAAAATGCAACGCAAGATATGAAATCTTGTTCTGACTAGCAGAAGGAAAGGGGGCGAGTCAGCAAGAGAGCAGAGAGAGAGAGCTGGATCGGGGAATGAAAGAAGCTAATAAAGAGGGAGAAACAGTGAGACACAGCCTTTTGTAACAGACAGAGGGCGAGTGGGAACTGTACGGCATGTGCAAAACAAAAGAGGACGAGATGAGAGAAAAGTGTGAATGAGGCATTCAGTCAGGGCTTACACCCGGAGACAAAGGCGCGCGCAGAAATACAGCACGAGTGAGAAAAGGCACGCGAGAGAAAGAGGAGAGCGATTACAAGTTAGACAGCTAAAGACAGAAGTAAGGCGAAGTAAGAAAATGTAAGCTGTAGAGAAAAGGCCCCGAGGAGGAGGAGGAGGAATGGCTAAATGGAGACGGAGACACAAAAAAATAGAACTAGTAGAAGAAAAGGATGCATGAGAGAAGATTGACACAAAGGAAGAGCAAGTGAATGGAAAAGTATAGCGCAGTGACAGGATGAGGGCTGGAACCGCATGCCAAAGAACACTAAGTGGATGCTGTGCGTTTGTTTACATTCGCAAAAAATAAACGCCTGTACAGTGGGGTTAGATATTCACGCAATTTGGTCAGACGTTTCGGCACACGGGTCATTTATATTAAAGCCAAAAGGTTTGAGAGGGTGTGCCTTATTGCTTTTATAAAATGCTTACAAACACACTATAACAAAAAACAAGGTTTAATTCAGAAATGCGTTTATTGAAAACAAGATCATTAATAATGCCATGTAATCTAGTCCGTTTTTTCAAGTGAGCGCTGATTTCTGTGTAACAGGATACCAGTCTCTCCACCAATCAAATATTGCCATCCAGTTAACAAATTGCAGAACACAGTTTATAGAGTCGCAACAGGTCTCCTTGTTTACATCTGTATTTTATGATTTAAAAATTTGAGCTGTTGGTCCAGCATTGGCAATAGCACACACACCTCTGAGCGCTTTATTCGTATCAATGCGTGCTATATATTATTTTCCAGATGTTTTTTTTTTTTTTTATAAGCTGTGTTCTGTGTCCGTAGATGGCAGTTGTAAGAGATTGTTAGAGAATCTATAAACCTGTTACTTAACGATCAGCATTCACTTTAAACACCGGAAGAGCAGATTATTTCAATTTTGCTTTCACTAAAAGCATTTATTAATAAAACCTTGTGTTTTTTTTATAATAGTGTGTATGTAAACGTTTTATAAAAGCAATAAGACACTTAAAGTTGTGTATAATTGTGAATAAATCCCAGGAATGAGGTGTAACTGTACTCTAAACTAATAAAACCTTTTTGCCGTGATTTATTCACAATAATGCCAAGCCCTCTCGTAGCCACACTCCATATTGGGATTGTGAGGATGT
>JAOUQT010031929.1:0-11401 GCA_025769995.1 Xyliphius kryptos
CCCGGGTCCTTCTTGATGTGTGGCACTAATCACTGCACCACCGCGTTGCCCCCAAATCTGAATTCCTTCTAAAAAATAACTTCATTCATTTTCTTCCACTTAATCCACATGGTGTCATGGGGCAGCCGGTGCCCACCCAGCAACTCTAAGCACAAACGCAGGAACAACCATTTACAGGGCTCCAATCTATCGTAGGGCACATACACACAGTCACACACACATTCGAACACTAAGGGTCAATTACAGTGATAGTTTACAGCACTACCGCTGTGCCACCTTGCCACCAAAAAAAATTATTTACTCGTTCATTCATTTTCTTCCGCTTCATCCACATGGGATCCCAGGCCACCCAGTGCCCACTCGGCAAGTCTAGGCGCACAGGCAAGAACAAACCTAGACCGGGCACCAATATTTTGTAGCGCACACACACACACACATTTACACACTAAGGGCCACTTTAGAGAAAACACTTAACCTAAATGCATGTCTTTGAAATGCGGGAGGAAACCGGAGCACCCAGAGAAAAACCTGCACAACCGCATGGGGATTGAACCTGGGTTCTTCTTGCTGTGAGGCAACAGCACTACCCGCATTTAACCCATCTGGACATAAACAAACAGACAGCCACGGCAGTGGGCATTCCCGCTATTGAGGTGCCCAGGGATCAATTTTGGGTTTTAAGCGTTTTCATTAGGGGTTCTTCAGCCATGAATGTTGACCCTCTGCCCGGTCAGTTCTCCTCTGGGATCAAACACGGGTCACCAACTGCTGTGTGGTCTTCTGCTCAGTGTTTGTTGATTGTTCTTCCAGATGTGCCACCGTGCCATCCCATGGAAAATAAACACTTTATTCTCTTTAATTATATAATAATTGTTATTTTGTGATGATCAACATTACCTCTGCCATCTCGACTTAAAATCCTGCCATCTGACTGAAACCAGCGCGTTGTCTGAGTGCCAATTTAACAAACACCATGATAAATGCCATCCCGCCGACTCACGATGTCTTCAACCTCGACGTCTGCGTGTTCATTCACACAATGAATTACTCTCACACACTCAGCGGGTGTGTTTTAAACCCTACTGCCCCACTCTCTGCTCGGGGAGACGTCCAAAATAATGAGGATTCTAACCTCCTAGACACTCGTTAGACAGCGATTACATCATCATGGTCTGTCTCCACCCACCGCCTCAGTTTACCATCTGCCCACCCAGCAACTCTGGGCGCAAGAGCAGGAACAACCATAGATTGGACTCCGATCCATTGTAGGGCACATACGCACATTTACACACACACACGATTTTAAATAAAATATGGAATTAAAAGTAGTTTTAAAAAGTAGTGAGAAGATAAAGACAGGGTCTGATGGAGGAGATGGAGGGATGCTGAGACATGGTCTGATGGAGGAGATGGAGGGATGCTGAGACAGGGTCTGATGGAGGAGATGGAGGGATGCTGAGACAGGGTCTGATGGAGGAGATGGAGGGATGCTGAGACAGAGTCTGATGGAGGAGATGGAGGGATGCTGAGACAGGGTTTGATGGAGAGGATTGCTCATCAATTTCAGAACACATTGTGATTGTCCAACATGGCCGCCACCATGTGTCACTTGTGGAAGCCCGTGCGTCGTCACCTTCACTAACATCTGAGAAGTGATGTTTCCAAAATGCTCTCAATCACCATTAATAACCTGAAAAGTCTGGACGTTGCCAGATTGTGACATAATCCTCTTTATTTTCTATCATTTCTATAAATTATCTATTAAAGAATGGAGAGTGTTCGCTGAAGTTTCCACGACTGTGTCAGATGAAAGTGATCTATTCGACACTGCTCTTAAACACAGCTGAAATGTTCCTCTGCATTTAACCCATCCGATACACACACACACATACACACACACACACGTGAAGTGAGTACACATGCCTTTCTCAGGGGAACTTCAGCCATATTCGACTTGGCGATACCAGGAAATAAACCATAAACACAAGCCTGTGACTGCCCCTGAACTTGACTCGGTCTTGAACCAGGGACCTACAGTACGTGAAACTGTAATTCTAACCATCGCAACAGTGAAGATAATAATAATAATACATTAAATGTAATTAGCCGAGGACACGTTACATCAAACAATAAACAATCAGATGAAGGGATGAGTTTTTAATAAAGATCTGAAACGACAGAGCGAAGAGAAGGTGGAAGAGAGTTCCACAGAGTGGGGGCAGCCACACTAAATGTTCTGCCACCAAAGAACGCCACCCTAAATCTAGATATAGCCAGCAGACTTGCATCAGAGGACCTAAGTGAGCACAGGGGAGTCGAGCATATGGTCGTACTTTAGTTTATCACTGTTTCGTGCAATTTAATGTAAAAACATTCATCCAATCAGCTTCTTCCCCTTAATCCACACGCCATCACATGCAAGCGGGTGCCCACCTGGCAACTCACTGTTGCCGCTCAAGGGTCACCTTAGATACAGCAATTACCCTAGCATGTACAGGACGGCTGCGGAATCTAACAGGAGCAGTCGGATAAAACCCGTGTGGACACGGGAAGAACATGCTAACTCCACACAGATATATCTCAAACTATCACACCTGGAGATGGAACAAGGGTCCTGGAGTCACACCTGGAGTCACACCTGGAGTCACACCTGGAGATGGAACCAGGCTCTGAGGCGAGGGGACACGGGGGGGGGGGGTATACATACTACTGAGTAAGATGTATTGAAATTAATTCATTCATTATTTTCCACTTAATCCACACAGGGTACGCCAGTGCCCTGGGCACTCTGGGCACATGAGCAGCAGCGGCCATAGACAGGGTGCCCAGACTCACACACCCAGACACACACGATTGCACACTATGGGCGGCTTTAGAAACACAGATGAACCTAGCATGTACAGCATGTCTTTGGAATTTGGAAGGAAACCAGAGCACCGGGAAAAAAACCCCATGAATACGGGAAGAACGTGCAACCACCATACAGAAACATCCAGAGTCAGAACACCTGGGGATGGAACCCGGGATGTTCTTGCCATCAGGTGACATCTGAGAATCCGATTTGAATCTATTAATATTAAGGATCTCAGTGAGATCGGAAGGAGCGAGGTGTCGGACAGACTTAAATGTGTTTGATTGCAAGCGAGTGTAGCTGTTGAAGATCAGAGGAGATGTGATGAGTTGTAATCACCGGTAATAATCCGAGCGGCAGCAGAATTCTGAACCAGCCGTAAATAGTTGAGGGTGAAAAGAAAATTGCAATAATCTAAACGGGATGTTACCAGAAACGAAGATGTGACGAAGATGAAGATGTGACGAAGATGAAGATGAGCAGACGGCGTGATATTATTTATAAACATTCCGTATCTATAACAATATTAGTCCAGGGAAAGCGTTTACTCATGTATTTATCACTTCAAACAATTATCCGCTTCTGATCTTTTCAGTCAAAACATCAAAAAAAAAAAACAAACTAAAGAGATTCACACAATACTTTCACAGTTTCCCCTCGAACCGTGAGGAACTTCAGCTGAACCCCAAACTTTCAGTGCTGCTTAATATACGGCAGAGAGTTTCTCACTCACCTTCCTGCACAGCCTGAAACGGATTGTCGGGCTCGATGAGTTTGATCGAGTGTGTGACACGTTCATTCTGCAGAATGTCATCGCTCAGACTCAGATCCGAAATGGCCAACTGGAACACCTCCGAGTCCCGAGCGGCATCCTGCTCAAAGATTGCACCTGTGACAAGAGAACAACAATAAATCAAACAAATACACACACATTCTTTATAATAAACACTTCTTTATATAATGGTTCGTCTTTTCAGGAGCCGTACGGTTATTTACATACATCACATACATCGAGTCCATATATGGAAATCTTTCATTTGGAGAATTTCAATTGTGTGGACAGTGCCACAATTCACCACAAAGGGCAATGGCAGCACCAGTTTATAATTCAGTGAGTCTTAGCACCAAGGACAGTGCCACAAATGAGCACGAAAGATGGTGCCCTTATGAATATCTCAATTGGTGCCTCTATTAGTGCCACAGACTATGCCACAATTCAGCAATTTAGCATAAATGACTGCCATCATCAGTGCCACTAACAATGTCTTCATTAGTGCGTCTAAGAGCAACACAAACAGTGCCACAATTTAAAGAGGACAGTGACACCACAGGAGTCTCCATTATTGCTACTATTATCACCAAAGACAGTGCCATAAAACTGTCTCCATCAGTCTTTATTAGCACCAAAGACAGAAACAATTCAGCACAAATGACATTGTTCTCACCAGCAGCTCAATCAACATCTATATCAGCACCACGGACAGTGCCAGATTCATCACAAAAGACAGTGCCCTCATCAGTGCCCAAATCAGAGGCTCTATCAGAAACAGTGCCACACTACAGCAGAGGATATTGCCTCCACAAGTGTCTTCATTAGTGCCTCTATCAGCAGCAACACACAGTGCCAAAATTCAGCAAAGATTACTGCCACCATCTGTGCCCCAAACAACATCATCACTGCCACTATTAGCACCATGGACAACGCTACAATTCATCAAAAAAGACAATGCCACAATCAGCATATTAGCACCACGGACAGTGCCATTATCAGCGTTTGTACATGTCTTTATTAGCACCACGGACAGTGCCATTATCTGCGTTTGTACGTGTGTCTTTATTAGCACCACGGACAGTGCCATTATCAGCGTTTGTACGTGGGTCTTTATTAGCACCACGGACAGTGCCATTATCAGCGTTTGTACGTGTCTTTATTAGCACCACGGACAGTGCCATTATCAGCATTTATACGTGTCTATATTCGCTCCACGGACAGTGCCATTATCAGCATTTATACGTGTCTTTATTAGCTCCACGGACAGTGCCATTATCTGCGTTTGTACGTGTCTTTATTAGCACCATGGACAGTGCCAAATATCAGCATTTATACGTGTCTATATTAGCACCACGGACAGTGCCATTATTAAATATTGTACATGTGTCTTTATTAACACTATAGACAGTTCAATTATAAGGGTTGTACGTGTGCCTTAATTAGCACCATGGACAGTGCCACTATCAGAGTTCGTACGTGTCTCTATTAGCACCCACAGAGAGAAACGATTCAGAACAAAGAATAGTGTCCACATTAATAGCTCCATCAGCAGCTCATTTAGAACTACAAATAGTTCCAAATTCACACAATAGACAGTGACTCATCATTGCCCCGATCAGAGCTTTTTTCAGTGCCATACTTCACCACAGAGGATAGCACTCATATTAGCAATTTGGACAGTAAACCAATACAGCAGAAAGAACAGTGCCAAAATCAGAGCTTTCATCAGAACCATGGACACTGCCACAATATACCATAGAGGATAGAGCCACATTTTACCACAGAGAACGGTGCCACCATCAGCACCACAGACAGTGCCACAATTCACTACAGACAACAACACCCTCATCATCATCTCCATCAGTGAGTCTGTCAGCACCATGGACAGAGACACAATTCAGCACAAAGGACAGTGTCCGCATCAGTAGATTTATCAGCACCTCAGAATCAGAACAATGGACAGTGTCACACTTTACTGCAAAGTACAGTGCCTCCATTGGTGTCTCCATCATTTTCTCTATTAGTGCCTATGTCAGAACCATGGACAGTGCCACAATTCACCACTGAGGACAGCACCATCATTGTTTCCATTAGTGCCTCTGTCAGCACCATGGACAGTGCCACACTTTACAACAGAAGACAGTGCTGCCTTGATAGATACAGTATCTCCATTTGTTCCTCTATCAGAACCAAGGACAGTTCCACAATTTACTTATAAAGCGTGGGACACTCTAAATATCGACTTCCTCTAATTTATATAGAAACTAATTGATTATTTTGTGAAACCTCTGAACTGTAAAGTAATTATCTGACAAGTTTCACTGGAGAATCTAAAACTGTTCTTCAGGAGAATGTCACGTCTCTATTTTTATTGTCTCATAGCGCTGAAGACAGAATCTGTAATCTGAACTGATGCAGAATATCATCTGAGCTGCAGAGTTAAAGACAACTGACAACATCCTGTGGCTAACGGAAAGTTCAGGAGAAAGACTGGATTGAGTTATGTCATGTTGCAGCATTACAGGGGATCTGGTGCAGGGTGAGGTCTGATAAGAGTCGGTAGGTGGGTGGCCCCATGTTTTTTTGCCATGGAATCTGATTTGAGCAGCTAAAGGAGGCATCTGGAGGAAATGCAGAAATAAGGAGATGCAGCTGCATTCTGTATGAGCCAGAGAGATTCGACGTCTCACTGGGAACCAGAGTCGCCATGAATCCGGAGATAAGACGAGACTGAACAGAAGCAACACAAGTGCAGAGAAAGAGCAGGATGTTGTGTGTTAACGTGTTGCATTCATTGTTGCAGTTTATGAGCTATACACTGGATTAGGAACACCTGCCAGATGGCATATGATCACTAATAAAATGGCCCAATTGTGGGTTATGTCACAAAGATACTGACCTGTCCACTCTACAGCAGAACTTAAGACTGTCCAGCTATGAGTGAATGGAGTGACCCGAGCAACCACTGTACAGATATCACAATAGCAGCAACATAGTATTCAGTACCAGTCATTCTTTCATTCATTCATTCATGTATTTATTCTTTCATTCATTCATTCATACAGATAGACAGATAGACAGATAGATAGATAGATAGATAGATAGATAGATAGATAGATAGATAGATAGATAGATAGATAGATAGATAGATAGATTTATTAAATAATACAATATAAGGCTAAAAAAGACACTACGTAAATGTCCTAATATTTATAGACTTGGTCGTGTATTAGCAGTGAGAGAAAGACAGAGAAAAGACACAGAGACAGGGAGAGAAAGACACAGAGAGAAAGAGAGAGACAGAAAGAGATAGAGAAAGACAAAGAGAGAGATAGAGAAACAGAGAGACAGAGAGAAACAGCGAGAGAGAGAGAAACAGAGAGAGAGAGAGAGATAGAGAGAAACAGCGAGAGAGAGAGAAAGAAACAGAGAGAGAGAAAGAAACAGAGAGAGAGAGAGAGATAGAGAGAAACAGAGAGAGACAGAGAGAGAGAGAGAGAAACACAGAAAGAGAGAGAGACAGAGAAAGACAGAGAGAGAGAGAGAGAGATAGAGAGAGAGACAGAAACACAGAGAGAGAGAGAGACAGAGACAGAGAAAGAGAGATAGAAATATAAAAAGAAAGAGAGAGAGAAAGAGAGTTGTAAAGACAGTTCCAACAATGTCTGGCTCAGAGTGACCAACCATGACAGAGAAGCCAGTGCCCACCCAGCAACTCTGGGCAACTCTGGGCAATTTAGAAACACAGATTAACAGATCATGCATGTCTTTGAAATGCGGGAGGAAACCCGAGTACCCAGAGAAAACCCGCACAGACACTGTGAGAACATGCAAACTCCAAACAGAAATTTCCTGAGTCACCCCCACCCGGGGCTTGAACCCGGAATATTCTTGCTGTGAGGCCACAGCACTATCCACTGCACCACCGTGCCACCCCTTGTTGTTTTTGTAGCTGGTGCAGAATTAAACAGAGAAAAACCCTCGCATTCTGCCCCATGGTTGAATAAAAACTTCTCATAATGCCCGCTAGGGTGTCAGAATCGAGGCGAAGTGTGTTACCACTGCCCCCAAAATTAGTGATTGCCTTTTAGGATCGCCACGTCTTGCTGTGAATGTGCCCTCTATGGATGCACTTCTATATTAAACCCCCCACCCAAACTTGACAATGTCTCCGAGATGTACACAATAAAGTGGTCAGTTCAGTGCCCGTCCAATTCTCAAGTGCCATTCCAATGGATAAAATGGAGCTATAAGAAAGCGGTGTACCGGTGTAAATGATGAAGTGCCCAGTTCAGTGCCTCTCTAATCGAAAACTGCCCTCCCAGTGCATATAATGACAAACAGTGCTGTACAGGGAACTCTACAGCTGTATATATACAATGACGTGTCCACTTCGGTGTCCCTCTTATAGAGAAATGCCCCTCCAGTGGACAAAATGCGATGCAGAGCTGTATAGGGAACTCGTAAAGGTGTAGATGATGCAGTGCCTAGTTAGATGCCTCTCAAATCTAGACATGCTGCTCCAGAGTATAAAATGTAATAGGGGTGTAGATGATGCAGTGTCCATTCAGGTGGGCCTCTGATCTAGAAATGCCCCTCCAGTGGAACAAATGCGATACAGTTCAGTATAGCGCTCTCCTACAGGTCTAGACAATGTAGTGCCCAGGTAGACACCCACTCTAAACCCAGAGCTCACTTTAGAGGCACAGGTGGGTATCCATGTCATGCAGCGGGTGCTCTTTTTATTTTCTTGCCCCTGTCTTTAAACATCCTGTGTCCACCAGTTAATAAAATAGCGTTGTCCTGGGTGGTTTAACGGAGCCCCTGTGTGTCTGGGAGTGTGTTGTTTTGGGAAGTGGTGTGTATCACCATTAGCTGTGTGTTGGCTAGCGTTGTCCTGGGCGGTTTAACGGAGCCCCTGTGTGTCTGGAAGGGTGTTGTTTTTGGTGGAGCACTCTTTCAGCAGTTAAAAGCTCTGGGTTACTGATAAGAAGGTCAGCCACACAAGCTGTCCCTGTTGGGTCCTTGCCCAAGGCCCTTAACACTCCTTGCTACAAGGGGCTGCATACTGCAGCAGTCCCTGGGCTCTGACCCAAAATTCTGAACACGACTGGAAATGTGAAGTAGGAAATCGCTCTGCACATGAATGTATGTAGGACAAATAACCGTTTCTTCTTATTACCATCCTCCTCCTTCATCTTCTTCCTCTCCATCTTCTTCTTCATTTAGACCACCCACAAACCCACAAGGAACAAATGGATGCATTAGTCCACTGAGTATTTACCACGTACTGGAATGATCTCATTTGTGTGTTATATGTCCTTCATAAACCAACTCTGTTTACATTATGCTAATGAGAATGGAGCGTTCCTTATCTAGACTGATGTCATTTGAATCCGTGTCTAACAAAGAGACTGAGAGGAAGCGTCGGATGCAAGCGCAGGAAAGGTTTATTAACAGAAACAGTACGCGGCTGAGGTCCAAGGTCAACATCAGGAGAGGGTCAGGAGATCTGCAAGCAGACAGATAAGCTAACCAGCACCAAAACCCCAGAAAGTCCAAACACAGCGACGGTTCAAAGCTTTCACACGGTGTGGTGTGTGTGGTGGTCGAGTGAAACAGGTGAAGCCGATCAACAAAACACATCAGTAATATAGGCAATACAAACGGGTTTGGGCAGACATGACCTGACTGGGCAATGCCATCTTGGTTGTGCAATGGGAACTGTGTATAGTAGAGTCTGAGGTGTGCGGTGGTGGCGCAGGGTATTGCACGTGACCTACTGACACCACGCTAATTCTTTTACAGTTGAAGGTTCGCTCTTAAACAGAAACGTATCGAGTGCGGATTGTGCTGGTGAAGTGAAGTCAGGGATGGGCAGTGGTCATGGTGTTGATGGTCAGATCAACAAAGATCTGGGAAAACAAATCAATTAGCACATACACCAAGCTACGACTGACGAAAGCTGTGGTCTGGTCAGTAGCCGAACATGGATGTGAAGACTGGACACTGAAGAAAGAAGAAGATGTGTTCCTCAAGTTCCTCGAGTTCACGGAAAGAAAGAACCATGATTCGTTTTTCGTAGGATATGGGTGTGTCTGGGGCCAATCTTTACACACACACAATATGGAGAATGTGTGTTTCCTCATGTCGAAGTGTGTCTGAATAGACAGAGAAGGATCAAGGAAGGTCAGTCACGTGTCAGACATGCAGAAGGACCCGGATACAAGTCACTTGCATGTTTTTACATGGACACAAATATTGGGAATTAAGAGACGATCGGAATAAGAATGCCTCATATGAACATGTAATTGGGAAGATTCTGATCGGATTAAGCTCAATCGGAATGAAACGGTATTCCGAGCGAGAGAGCTCTGGTTTATGCCGATCCTTATACGGAAAGACATCCGTGTACACACTTAATCCGATTGCGATTGAACATTAACCAGACTGCACATGTGGCAATTCCGTGATTGGTGGCAGGAGGAAGTACACATTCTTCTTCCGTGCTTGTTTTAGGGAAATGACATCACTGCACGTGTCACGATGCTGATATTCCCAACAAAGCTCGGTGCATGTGTACTACACTCATCATATTCCCATTATTCCATTCCCAATCCCTCACAGTTTTAATCTGATTAGGAAATTTTGCGAATGTAAACATGATGATGGTGATGATGATGATGATGATGGGCACACACTCTACAGCAATCTAGATAAATAATTCATCATTTTTTTAAATTTGTTAAATAAATCCCATCTGCGTGTCATACCCATGAGCTGGTCTGAACTCCGGCATTGAGCTGAATGCTGAAACAGAGAGGTCAGGACCGGCAGAAGTGCAGCAATGGTATAGGTCAGTACTTCTCTATCTTGTCCATACTGTATGACCTCCAGGGTCACGCTGCTGGCCGCCGCCAGCTCCAAATCCACCGCCGCCCTCTCGAAGAATGAACAGAGAGATAAACGTACACGCTCCGTGGCACTCTTCATCACTACCCTGTAGGTTAATTGTATTCGTTCCATTAGCCATATTAGCATGAGCATTAGTATTAGCATTAGCATTAGCATTATCATTAGCATTATCATTAGCATTATCATTAGCATGAGCATGAGCATTAGCATTAGCATGAGCATTAGCATTAGCCTGTTTAAATACATGTCAAACTTTTAAAAACATTAAACTAATTAAAACAAGCTGACTGCAGTTGCCAGCGTCACCACTAGAGTGGCAAGCTCTACAATACAGTTCCCAGGATGCACTGCTGCCAAGCAAGACGCCCAGAGTCGAACGGTTTTATTAAGTGTGTTCATCTGTTTCCTGTTTATCATCTTGATGATTTATTTGATATTTATTTATTTGATATTTATTTATTTGCACAGATAACACAGACTGACCGTTCCATCACCACCTACCTGGCATCCAGAGAGCGGGCCAGGGTCTGCAGACAGCTGACCACACACTCATCATCTTTACCTGAAACACAATTAAACAATAATTATATAATAAACCAATCCCCAGGACACACACGGAACCACACACACTTCCCCGGATTGTCTTAACACAGTCAGTTATAACGTAACACATTATTTATTCATTACAAAGTCAGAAAGTGTGTAAGAATTAAAATAAATATATAATTAGTGATTGACAGTAGCTGTAAGTAGTAATTTTAAACTGTCTCCCTCTCATTCACACACGTATTCTGTCTCCCTCTCATTCACACACATGTATTCTGTCTCACTCTCATTCACACACATGTATTCTGTCTCACTCT
>JAOUQT010031936.1:0-11401 GCA_025769995.1 Xyliphius kryptos
ACCGACACACCCCCCCACCCTGCCCTGAGGTTTAATAGGTTCATCTTCAGGTCTGTTTCAAGTTACTGACCTGCTGCTTCTCCAGCCTGCCCCCTGCTGATCACACAGAGCAGAAACAGCAGAACATAATTTTCAATCACGTATGAACTTCTGAGACAGACGCCGTACGTACAGACGCCGTACAGACGGCGACTCTGAGGCTGCAGCGTTTTCGTGTTAAATGATGCTCATCACGCCGAGCGGCTGCTAATTACAATCAGACTAACGATCTGCGATTCAGCAGACGCTTTAAAAACAGCTCCGAGTCTGAAACGTCTTCTAATGACGATGTAGTGAAGCTCACAGACGCAACAACAACAAAACACCAGCACACAAATTAATCACAGAATTCTCCCTCGCCGTCGACTTCAACCCACAATTATACAGATTATCCTGCATCATCAGTTCATCTGAGAAAAAGAGATCATGTCTGTCTGCATCAATCTGCTTTTAAAAAATCGAACCTGTTCAGTACATTTAACACAATGCATGGACAAAAGTACTGGGACACCTACAGATTACACCCACATGTTATACTAAAAGATCACAGTATGACATTACACCCACACGTCACACCCACAGGGCTTGTTTTTAGACTTTGGGGGGTGTCTGTGGAAAATAAAGTGATTTATTCTGAACAGCATTCAGAGGTCAGGCACTGATGTTGGATGTGAGCGCCCAGCTAACAATCTCTCTTCTAGTTCATCTCAAAGGTGTTGGATGGGTGTCCCAATACTTCTGTTCCTACAGTGTACCTGCTGTTCGTCTTAAGAAATTCCGATCATTAAACACGTGGATGGCGCTCCAAAATATGAAGATAAGGAAAAGAATTGTGGGAGAATAAATAAATGAAAACAAAGCCACGTGACATCAGCATATTATTTGGATGGCAGTTGCCATGGCAGCATCGCTGATGGACAATCATGAGGTCATGAAAGCCCGTGTTCCTGACGGACCGGACCTGAAGCGCTTCCGCATCGATCCCGGACTTTTAACAAGAGCATGCACTTCAGTCAGACGAGGGTCCTGAAGTCGGACCCCGGTGTTATTTTAAAATCAGACCCCCCCCCCATCATCCCGTGGCACTCTGTGCTGAGATCAGTCCTCACACAGCCCACTCTGCTGAGAGCGAGGTGAGCTAGCTGCTTATTACCGCCGACTCAGGCTGCTCTCTAATTACGCCGGAGTTCTGACCCCACCCCCACGATTCTCCCCCGCAATGAACTCGACTCCCAGATGTGTTCAAACACACACACACACACACCTTTCAACGATCCACAACCCCGGCGACGTGTGTGAGTGTGTGTGTGTGTGTGTGTGTGTGAAAGTTTGCTGTTTAACACAAAGTCAGAGGTTCAGCAGTGAACTAAACTGCAGAGTCAGATGAGAGAGCAGCTGATTGATCTCAGGGTCCTGACCTAAACCCCACTTAAAACCTTGGATACAAACATGAATTGGAAGGCAGATCTCCTCATTCAGCACCAGTGTAAAAATTCACATTAGTGTATGGAGTGTAAATTATTTTATTTACTCATTAAAAAATTAAGACTTTAATGTTAAAGACTTTAATACTAAAGAACTATTTCTACAGAACCCGCCTCCAGTAGTGAAAGTGAGCCGTCCACATAATTATGAGCGGACAGATATCCCACCACCTGATGGCATTAAAGCAGTAAGGTACGAAAGGGCGTGGCATTATCCTAAATAAATCACAAGAAATAGATTTCATAAGGAGTAGTTACACTTCTTTCCCGTGATTTATTTACAATAATACACAACCTCAAATCTTAACACACACACACACACACACACACACACACACACAATCAGAAAACCATTTATTGACAAATCAATAATCTGAAAGCTGGTCGCTGAGTAACGGGTTTCCGGGTTCTGCCATCTAGTGACCACATTACAGAATGCAGTTCATAAAAACAAAACAAAAAACGTCGGGTAAATAATGTGTCACATTGATATGAATATAAAGCATTCAGATGTGTGTGTTATTGTATATAATGTCCCAGTGGGACAAACAGCTCAGCCAATCAGATTAAAGGAGCAGAAACGACCCGTTTTATAGTCCGGGATAAAGCAGGTGCATCAGTAACACAGTGTTCTGTTAAATCCTCCTGAAAGTTACTGCACTTTTAATTAATGCCGCACACCAGGGTTTATATATTAAAGGTATGTAAGCATTTTGCACTATATATGTTGCTACGAGTGTGGGTATAAGGACCCCTGAACTAAATTAGAAGAGGAACAGGGTGATCAGTGGTTCTTCAAACTCAATAAACACTCAGGCTATCATTGCCAACGCGCCGGTGGGCACCAAGCTGGTTGGAAAGGAGATTGGCGGTCATTATGACATGAATTTGCCCGCTGTAACATCATCATTTCAGAGTTTAGTGAGATTCTGTGATTTAAACTGTGTATGAGTGAGCGCTGTAATAACCAGAACTGCTCATTATACCATCAGTCCTAACGTCACTGCCCCGCACACGTGGGCACGCGCCAGCATGTACCCACAGTGCATTTATACAGATATACTGTATATATATGAGACAGTAATCTGGGTGTTATGCGCAGGTAAATCTCATAATGTGCGTTTATTTAAAAGGGAGAGTAAAAGCAAAAAGCAGCAGATGGTGCGCCGCGGCTCTGGTTCCACTTCAGCTCTGAGTCTCTGATTTAAAGAGTTGGAGGATTAAAGACAGAAAAGTTGTTGTTTTTGTGTTTGTTTTTTAAAAACGCACGTTTGCGTGTTCGTGTGCAGTAACCTTCAGGAGGATTTAAGGTCATTTAACAGAACACTGCATTACTGAAGCACCGGTGCATCGTTAGGCTCCTTAAATCTGATTGGCTGAGCCGATTGTCCAGCCGTGACATCACTGACACCACACCCCTCTGAGCGCTTCACATTCCTATCAATGTGTGATACACAATAAATTGCCTGATGGTTTTTATGACCAGTATTCTGTAATTTGACCACTAGATGGCAGTTTTTGATCATTACAGAAACCTGTTACTCAGCGATCGGAATTCACTTTAAATTATGGAACTGGATTACACGTCACGGAGGAGCAGATTATTAACCATTTTGCTTTTTGAGGAATAAGATTTGAGGTTGTATGATGTGAATAAGTTGTAACTGTACTCCTAATGAAACCTACTTACCGTGATTTATTTACATTAATGCCACGCCCTCTCGTACCTTACTGCGTCATTATGAGTATATAATATCAGAACCTTACGGGAACACGACAGGCTTCAGCTGTACTGCGCGCTGCTCCAGCTGTTTGAGTACGCAACCCGTTTGAGTGCGTGCACACTTTCAGTGCGCCTCCCTGTGACGCCAGCAGGGGTTCAGATTGTTAAATCCATTACTGTTGCTTACACGAGCGGGATAAAGCAACCGCTCTCAGCCTCCCGCCGGGAAGCACGAGCAGCGACTGCAGGAGTTTTAATGAGCGCGGCTTAATGATGCCATCTGAACAGCAAGGCGTCTCCTAAAAACGCCAATCAGTCTGCTGCCCCCAGAGGAATCCATTAGTCACAATCTTTAACCCCGACAGCTTTCACCGCGAGCTGCTTTGAAGCGTACATGCTGATATACACTCCACATCCATCTGTGTTCGGTTCCTCCCTGGATGACGTGAAGGGCAAACGTCTCGCACGAGAAAAATCAGCAGCTGCAAACTCAGCTCAAATGAAGATGTCACGACAACATTTACAGGAAATGAAGAATGAATGACATCATCCTTTATTCGGGAACATACGCTGGGCGGGTTCACTTAAACTTTAGGGAGGAGCCGTACCTGATCAGTATGTGAAATCAGAAGAGGCTGGTTACCAAGAGCTACCAAGGTTTCCAAAAGTAGCCAATGATAACGCAATAAGGTACGAGAGGGCGTGGCATTATTGTGAATAAACCACGTGAAGGAGGCGTTCTTAAGCAGCCGGTTCGATTCAGAAATGCCTTGACTGGAAGCAAAATCGCTAATAAAATCATCCTCCACGACGAAATCCAGTAACCCTGACCGCAAGGAAAAGATTTCCAGTTTCTTTAACAATCAAATACTGCCATCTAGTGGCCAAATTTCAGAACGCAGTTTATGAAAAACTCTGGAAAACAATATATTGTATATCACGCATTGATACGAATGTGTAGCGCTTAGGTGTGCGTTATTGTCATTAATGTCAACGGATGGTCAAACAGCTCAGCCAATCAGATTAAAGGAGCAGAGCTATCCGTTTTATAACACTATAAATAATGCAGTTAATGACGACTTCATGTAAACGTGGTGTTAACGCATTCCTGTGTAACGAACGCAGCAGCTGATCGAATCATTTTCAGTAAAACCGTGATGGTTTTTCTCCTTCACCCCGAAACCCCCAACCCGCCCCCCCCCCAAGCGTACGGCGACGGGAAAGCGGTGGATGACGGGCGCCGTTACAAACCCTCATTAAAATCCACTGAGAACTAATGAGCCGCTCATCAGAAACAACCTGCAGCTCGGATTCAAACGAGACAGAGCTGCAGGAAAGAGCAGCACGCAGAGTCAAACTTTTCTAAAAAATAAAAAAGAACGTTGACAACATCAAAGCTCCGGGGGGTTTAATGTATAAAACGTATACGTCTGTCCATCCAGAACTATAAACACCAACGCCCTCACTGACTCAGCACTGATTCTCCACTTCCTGAGTCCCCACAAGGCTGAAACTTGGCACTGTGATTCCTCAACAGGTTCTCGCTTTCCTGCGTTCGATTGTTCGCCAACGCCATCGAACGCCACACCGCAGATGGACTGGGGTCTTAGTGCGTAGTTACGACGCTAAAACCCGGCTCCGTCATTCCTGATCATGTCCTTAAATTAATTAAGTTCCTGCTGGTGGAAGAGTGTTCTTTTACAAGGCTCCTCAACTTTGGAATGTTCTCCCAGTGTCTGTTGGTGATTCTGAATCATTATCAATCTTAAAAAGTAGATTAAAAACCTCTGTTGACTTTGTGTGTAATTAATTCCCTGAAGGTGACGGTCTCAGGGTTGGTGGTGTTGGGTTGCTGATCTGTGCTGCATTTCAGCGCTTCACCCTGCTCATCAGTAGGGGGCGTGGTGCTGAAATGACGCTATTCCGGGGGGCCCTCTCGACTCAGTACCCTGCAGTATCTGCCCATTTTAGTTCTGCTGATCTGGTCCTTTAGGGGCGGAGTCACATGTGAGTCACAGAGTACAATCACCACACGGTGCAGTGTGACAATCATACTGCGTTTATTACTGAGCCTTGGTCCTCACAAGGTTTATTCCTAAAAAAACAACACAACCGAGAGATTCTTCTTAAAGCTGCTTTGTGACGACACACTGCTGTAAAAAGCGCTCTATGAATAAACTACTTGACTTGTAAAACCTGCTGATAAATTCCCGTAAGAAAGCGAGCGCGTGGACGCCGTAATCCCAACGCACACTACATACATTCCATTTCAGAGGTTTAATCGCCCCAAACCCTCACTCTATAACACCGTCATTTAAATAAATAACCTCCAAACAACATCACTCACTCAAACACAACTGCCTTTAACGTTCACGCTGTTAGCAGGTTCTCCACTGGAGAGTATTCTACAAGTAGTGTATAATAATAAATGAAGATTAAATTCTCAGTTGTAGGAAATATCAGGGGTTTTTTTTATAAGGCATCAACATTAGTGCATCTCTCTCGCTCTCTCTCACCCACACACACAATCAAGTCTGTAATCAGCCCCCCTCTACGGTAAACACCCTTCACCTTCACTTTCCACCTTCTTCTTGAATCCAACACCAATCAGTCTCATTCATCCGAATCTGTTCCTGCGGCGCACAAGCCGCCGCTGTAATGAGGAGATCCTCCAGATCACAACGACTCCAAATAAAAGCAAATCCTTTAATAATTCCACACCACACGTCGGCCAGAACGCACAACGCCCTTTTCATTAAAGTCGCTTTTCTTTATTGTTTTCGGTTTCATTAAAGCAGGGAGGGCCACGTCTGCTGACGTGAAGATGCCCAGGGGCCAAACGTTCCTTTTGATGTTTTTCCATCACCAACGTTTTATGAAAATACACACGTTATAAAACTACTCATCACTACATGAAACGGGATGTAAGCAACTCCAAAAACACAATTCTGTCAGATCTAGTCAGACCGCATTGCGCGCGCGCGCGCGCGCGCGCACACACACACACACACACACACACACACACACACACACACAACTTCAATATCAGTTGTGTCAGATGCATCGGTGCTCTCATCACAGAATATCTGCTGATGTGTTCACAATTCTCAGAGGCACAGAGGCTGACAGACAGAATGGTGCTGCCATCATGTGGTCAAAGGCAGAATTACATTTTTAAAAAACAGTTATGCTTTTGGACAGAGCCAGCTGTTTGGAATCAGAATAAATTGTAATTGGGACACGCCTGCACTGAACAACTCGACCCCCAGGTCCCTCACTCTGGATCTTGCTTTCCTTTAAATTTTGGAGAACAACGGTTCAGTAAACGACAGAAATTCAGAGTCCACATGGCGCTGATGTGTATCTTTGAGGTTGTAATAATTTATAGCGTATGCATATTTAGGCCAAATTTAAAATATTGATATTAAGAGGAAGCCAAAATAGTTCCTGAACCTCAGTGAGGACAAACACAGAGCGGAGAACAAACAGCATCTTGAAGCCGTCAAACATGTTGACATGAATGTTACACTTCACTTACTCAGCCCTGTGTGTGTGTGTTTGTGTGTGTTGTATCCTTTAAAGTTGTTTTGACACATTCTGACTGCGGGGGTGATACATGGCCTCTCTGCCCCCTAACAGAAGGAGGTTCCATACGGAGTTTGTATTAAAAAAAAAGAAAAAGGTTCAGAGGCTGTGAGGGTCTGTAGAACCTCATGGTCCTGATCTTTCATCGACCCGAAAGTCTAAATGTAATAAATGTCATTAACTCAGCGCAGGGGCGTTACATACTTTAGTTTATTTGCAAATAAGGTGCGTGCTGAGGAATTCCAACTTATGTAGGAATACAAAATGTCCCGAGGTATTTGTTGCTTTAATAACGAATGTGTAATGGAGGCCGTCGTCCACCGTGCTGCGCTGTGACCGTTCCTACGTAAGCGTTTAAACATCCTGAAATATAAAAACTGTAGAAATTTGTAACTTGTAACTTGTGATTTTCGAAGGTTAAATGTTTTCTTTTTTAATTCAAACAATACAGCTTAAAAGACTTTAGCCCCGCCCCGCGGTCTTCGGAGAACAAGCCCAGAGGTTAAAGCAGATGACCTGAATGTGTCAAACAACAAAAAGGGGTGTGGTTTTAAGCTGCACTAATTCAGTGTACAATGGCCCCCCCGTGCACAAACGACCCAAAGATCCCAAATTCAAACTCACGCCGTTATTTTTAGCGCTAACTTCGTACCAGATGACTCGCACAACTATGGGATGTGGGATGTGAGACTCTGGGATAGGAACGAGCTTTATTACAGACAGTATTAACCCTCAAACCGCCGCCGTTCGGCCGATGGACCTCGCCAAAAATCACGCTCCTGTCCCATGGCGTTCCCTGTTCCTGCATCATATAAAGTCTGCATACATAAAGTCCGCCACGCCGCCGTAACCGCGTGCTTTTACGACAACATGGACATGTAAAGCCTCCTACCAGTCAGAATTCCCAGTTCTGATGTGGTTATTAAAGACAGCGCCCCCCACAGTCACTGCAGATTTATCTTCATCTATTTGAAAAATATCTACTGAATCTGACGGGCCAGCGCTGGAACATTTCACAGTCCGAATCCGACGCTTATCCCTGACATTTTCCGACAATTTACTGAAAGAAAACTAAATGTTTTTAAAATATTATATTTACATTTTAAAATCTAAAATAACATGAAATCTTCAGGTTGCTCCATCAGGTGGCGCTTTGCCTTTAAATTCTATGAAAATAAATACTTTAGAAACTTTTACATGTTCTTTATCTTTAAGGAGTGAGTTGTTTTCATGCCGTGTATAAGTTAACGGTGAGGATGGACTCCCACTGGACACAACCAACAATAATAATAAAATTACATTGCGTTATTTTAACATCATCAAATAAATCCAATGGAGAACATACCAAACCCTGCACCTAAAGTGTCAATTTAAAAATCCAAATAGCTGTCAGACCTGTGAGCAGTCGGCACGCCGTTGGGATCGCGGTGTAAACATGGTTTGTGTGAGTTTTCTGTGAAGGCAGCAGATGTTGATGAGCGCGGGCGGTGGGGGGGGGGGATGCGGGACCGCCGTCAGGACCCTGCCCCTCAGGGCTGCAGATCTCAGCATCGTGATCCGATCTGCTCCCACAGCCGAGCGACGGCGGGCCAGGCGAGATTAAAACGATTTGTCAGTGCTGGGAGAAAGACGGCGGGCCGCGAGCAGACGAAGCGCAGCAGCGGCTGAAATTGACTCCTGGCTCGGTGGAGGTCTGATAATTAGTCAGATGGTGAAACGAGACAGAGACGGTTAGGACCGCTTCGTTGGGCCCTTTTTTTGTTTTTCCAATTTGATTTTTTTTTCGTCTGCTTCATCGAATTCCCAGAATCCCCCACGGGAAGCTTGTGCCTCGGAGCAATTACGTGATCCATTTCAGAAGAGAAATCGATTGTGTTTAGCACGCGCGCATAAACCGTGTGTATAAATAAAAGCGCCGCTCGTTGTGAGGAGACTGATGATAACCACGCAGATAATTGTGATGCTGTTCCTCGTGTCGCTGCGCAGATGAACAGTAATCAACAACATCCATGTTTGGAGTCTTGCTCCATTTACAGTCCCAAAGAGAGCGAGAGGATCAGCTGCTTCATACAACGTTACTGAGAAACATACAGACAGTGGATGTACATCAGGGGTGTCCACACTTTTCTGGCCTGAGATCGAATTTTTCCAGATTCATCTCATTATAAAACTTCAATCTTTTATACACAACATGTTGATCTCACATTCTGATGATCTGCACTGAATGATGTCAGCCAGGTGGGAGGAGTCTGAACAGTAGCTGCTGATGACCGTTCTCAAGCAGGTTTCTGAATGATCATCAGTGAGGGAGGTGGGACTGATACCTGACCTTCATTATTTTCATGCTGATCCTAAGATTGCTGTTAAATATGGACCACATTTCTTTATGTTTGTAAAAAATATGTGCCACATACACATTAATGTACAAGTATCTGTACGTATTCACATGCAACATATAAGAACTTTACTCTTATAATATTATAATTAAATGTAAACATGAATAGAACTCACAAGCGATACTTTCCAAGAAATACCAACAGCAGAGAACAACAACAAGCTGGAAACGTAACATCTCTGTTCAGAAGCCACTGTGAACTCTGACCTGATTAGATCATGTGACAAAATGAACCAATGAAAAGTCACTGCCAGTTTCATCACCAAAATGTTAAATACAAATCACCAGCAGGGGGAGAAGTGTCATAAACAGGATGAAGACTGTATGAAAAATGCGGTGGTGGTGGGGTATGGGGGGCCAGAAGGTGGCGTTGTCGAGTTAGTTGAATAAGTTTCAGAGAAGTGAATGTTTGTTCTATTATTCATCAGGACAGTGATGAAGTGGAGAGCAGGTTTGGGTGAGAAGAGAGAGAAGCTCACCTTGTTTATGATTTATTTGGTTTGAGGTTCAGATCACTCAGCATTTTACTGTTTTCCCTTCTGGAGGACCTGCTGTGTGTGTGTGTGTGTGTGTGTGTGTGTGTGTGTGTGTGTGTGTGCGTGCGCATCATTCTCAACATCTGCACTGCAGAGAGAAAGGATTTTATGATAAAACAACATTTGAATGAGAGATAATCACTGAAAAAGAGAGAGAGAGAGCTAATCTGAGAAAAGCTCTGGATCAGGTCGTAACTGAAGAACATGCTCTCATGGACTTTTGGTGGGGAGTTTAAAAAAGGAAAAAGGTGTTTAAAAAAAAGGAGAAAATGTGAAAGACCGATAGTGAGGGAGCAGAACAGGGAGGCGGCGTTCTCACCGGGACGCTCTACATTTACCACCTGAATACTTCCAATTTCTGCAGTTCACTTCTCCAGCTGAGCTCCAGACACCGTCTGAGATACAGCTAATGCACACGTGTGTGTGTGTGTGTGTGTGAGACTACCAAATGCCAAACATCTGAATATTAAAAATGATAAATGAGATGAAACCTCTCTCTCTCTCTCTCTCTCTCTCTCTCTCATCAACCCTCCCCTGTACTGATCTACCACAAACAGTACGGTGACATCAGCGACCACATCCATTTTATCAGGGTGCATCCATACTTATGGCCCACACTGTATACACACACACACATGAGGCGCTTGGTGCATCATCTCTATAGGCATCGCCACGTGGGTTAAGGGGAGTGAAGACTAACGAATGAATGAACCTTCTGATCATGATCTTCCACTTATTCCTCTACGAGGGTCACGCTGGGGTTCTCCATGTACCTTCAAGGGAGAACATCTTGGATGGCCCAGGACAGGGTGCCAATCCATCGCTGGGCACACACTCACTCACAAACACTATAGGGGCAATTTAGAGCATTCAATTTACCTTTATGTTTTTGGAATGTGGGAGGAAACCGGAGAACCCTGAGGAAACCCACGCAGACACAGGGAGGACATGAAAGCTCCACCCGGATTGGGATTCGAATCGAGAATCCCCAGCGCTGAGAGGAGAACGTGCTAATCACCAAGCCACCGTGACCCATGAAGGTTCTCTTCGCACCAAATCAGAAAATCAGTGAGTGACTTCAATGAACTGTAATAGCGCTCGCCACCTGGGGGCAGAACGGGTAACAGCTAGCAGATATACTGTCTGTCTGTATGTATTTAAGAATAAACTGAATGGAATCTCTCACATATTTACGTGTGCTGTACATCAGAGCAGAATTCACTGTGGGATGATGTTTCAGGTTTATATTATGTAATAGATCGATGCAAACTAATTTCTATAGCTAATTTCTGATGCATTTTGTTGATCATTAATAGTTTGAAGTTGCTGTTTTTGACACGGTGAGGGTTTTTAATAACCCCCGCCCCGCCCCGCCCCGCCGCGCCGTGCCGTTTGGTTGGATGAGATCGATATTGCGCTCGGTGGCTGAACTTAGACAGGACTGTTAGTGTTTCTCACAAACGCCACGGCGCCATCGATTCAGTCAAGTCCACAGAACAGGAGATTGGATTTCCTTTAAAATATGAGCTGCGAGAGAATCAACAGCTTACAGTGAGCTCCACCAGAGAGAGAGAGAGAGAGAGAGAGAGAGAGACTTTTTTTTTTTTTTTTTTTTTTTTTTTAAGCCGCTTTATTTCAA
>JAOUQT010031956.1:0-11400 GCA_025769995.1 Xyliphius kryptos
CACCAGGAGACATGGAGGGGGCTGTAGGAGAGAACATCCGCCGCCTCATCAGGAGCATGCCCAGGCGTTGTAGGAAGTTCATACAGGCACGTGGAGGACACACACACTACTGAGCCTCATTTGAACTTGTCTTGAGGAATTTCCAATGAATGTGGATCATCCTGTCGTTTGATTTTGGGGGGTTACTGAGAGCAGTGCTGGTGTACAGTCTTACTGCAGCAGGAATGAACCTGCGGTAACTCTCCCTAACAGACTTCAGATGACCCAGCTGGTTACTGAAGGTGCCGCCCAGTGTTGCTGGGGTCTCACACAATTAGTTACTGGCTTGTTCAGCATCCTCTGATCTCCCACCACATGCATCGGGTCTGAGGGTTCCCCCAGGACAGAGCTGGCCTTCCTAATGCATTTGTTCAGGCTCTACCTGTCTGCATTAGTGATGCTGCAGCCCCAGCACACCACTCCATAAAATATGGCTGATGCCACCACAGTGTCGAAAAAGGTCAGAGGAGTGGCCCCTGCACCCCAAACAACCGTAATCCCCTCAACAGGTAAAGTCTGTTTTTGTAAAGGGCAACAGTGTTGTCTGACTGTTGGGAGAGTATGAGACAGAATAGAATGAGATGATTGAGACGATTGCAGATTTGAATGGTGGACTTCACGAACATACAATAAATACGAAATAATTAAATTTAACAAAAAAGTGTTAAAATCACAGGAACATGATTTCTTGAGTGACCGTGATCTATTTGCCCACCGTCCTCCACAATCTGGGTGGAGTTTCCATGTTCTCCCTGTTTCTGCGTGGGTTTCCTCCGGGTTCTCCGGTTTCCTCCCACTTCCTCCCACATCCCAAAAACATGGATTCAAGGTAAATTGAACGCTCTAAATTGCCCTGTATAGTGTGTGTGGCTGTGCCTGGATTGGCATGGGGAACCCCACTGCGACCTTCATAAAGGAATAATTGGAAGATAATGAATGATATTAGTCTGTGTGTAATTAATGGATATAATATACAAGTTTCCCTTTATAAATGACTGAAATCAACTTTTTCATGATATTCTAATTTTATGACGAGTACCTCTATGACCTTGGGTCTGAGTTTGTTGGTGGTGGATGGAAAATGCAGCTGGGTTCACACTGTATTGACCATACTTTTTACATTGTGAACATTTTACAATACTTTCATCACCTTGGAACAAACAATAGAAATAAAACCATAGAAGTTTCTACTGTAGGTGTATCTGGAAGGACCATCTCTTGTAGGCAGGGTGACTTTGTCAAACTGAAGGGCTGACTTGTCTTTTCGTTATGACAGAAATTCGAGAGGCCTTCAGGGTCCTGGATCGTGATGGCAATGGCTTCATTTCCAAGCAGGAGCTGGGTATGGCAATGCGGTCTCTTGGGTACATGCCCAGTGAAGTGGAGCTGGCCATCATTATGCAGAGACTGGACATGGATGGTAAGCTGTTATTTAGTTAATTATTAGATTTCGTGTCTCTTGACCTTGGGTCAGTATTGTGAAACGTCAAACTGGAAAGAATAACTTCCACTGCAAATCATTTAAAAGAACAAAAAACTCGGTACAGGTTTAACTTTCCAGCCTGGTTAGGTACAGAGGCATGAAAACAACTGATCGTGAATCATAGAGAATGACATTTTCAATACTTTGCTTCAGTTCTTTAAGTAATGGCAAGCTCGAACTGCCCTGAAACAGCAATTTTCACAAGGTTTTATATCAATAAGTCTTTGGGGATGTAATATTTTATTAAAAATCATCTAAATTCAAAACCCAAAATCAAAATGTGATTCTAAAACTAAATCAGAGGTGCGCTGGCCTGGTTGGAATGTACCTCCTGACCTAAAAGAGGCAAAGAGAGCCCTTTTTATAGATTAAAGGTAAAGCAAATCAAATTATTTTTATATATTTAATGTTAACTATCAGCACATCCACCTCTTAGTGCTGGGAAATATCCATACTGTCCTGTGTCCATGTGGGTTGTTTTTCATGTCCTCTGGTTTCCTCCCACAGTTCAAAAACATGGTTTCAAGAAAAATGGCTGCTCTAAATTGCCATTATTAAAATTGTCCCTGTGTAGTGTGTTTGTGTCAGTGTGTGCCAGTACTGGGCAAATACACCCAGGATAGGGCGCCAATCCATCACTGGGCACACTTTGGGCACTTTAGAGCAGCCAATTCACCTGGAATCCATATTTTTGGACTGTGGGAGGAAACTGGAGAACCCGGAGGAAACCCATGCGGACACGCTGAGAACATGGGATTGGGATTCACACCGGGAATCCCCAGCGCCAAGAGGCAAACATGCTAATCACTAAGCCACCTTAATTAATTAAGCCGCCTTAATACTTATAATTAATTATAATTTATGTCTCAAGGTAAAGTCAATAAAGAACGACTTAAAATGTTCACATGTCTGGAGATTAAAAAGGCTTCTGTGAGTGGCTCATAAAATTTGTGTTCCTAAAGTAACATGGTTCTTAAAGTGTGAAGTCTATAAATCACTAGGATTAAACGTTATTGGGAAGCTCGCCCCTAAGTACTTCTGCTGCCATCAGTAGACTTTCTGAATAATGCACATTATGTAACACAGCTTTACATAAAAGGAATTTACCATAGTGATTTTTTTTATTTATTTATTTTTTTTTACTTAAACCGTTTTGCAAGAATTTGAAATACTATTTCTAGTTATTAAATCATTTTTAAAAAGCACATAAACAATCGAACAATGCATAATGAAACAAAACTGTTCCTCTGACGGGTTCAGGTGAGGATGGATCGTGCTACCACTCAGCAGCGCAGTTTTCCTGTAATTGCTATAATTATTTCCAAGTATTTGAGAGCTGGTTGGAATGTTTTTGCAAATGTCATTGAATTTTAATCATTCTATTTATGTACAGGGCTGTTTCATGGCTTGTTTTTAATTTCTTTTTAAATCCTATAGTCTGCAGTGGTTTAAAAAAGCGGCTCTTTAAAAATCTTGCTTTTCAGTCAGTGTGCAAAACAAATCATAGTTCAAATCATTCATTCATTTTATTCATTCATTTCATTCATTCATTATCTTCCGCTTATTCCTTTATGAGGGTCGCGGTGGGGTTCCTCATGGCCATCCAGGGCAGATACACCCATGACAGGGTGCCAATCCATTGCTGGGTACACACTCACTCACACTTCCACACACAGTCACACACTATACAGGGCAATTTAGAGCATTCAGTTTACCTTCATGTTTTTGGAATGTGGGAGAAACCCGGAGGAAACCCACACGGGAGAACATGGAAACTCCACCTAGATTGGGAACCAGGAATGCCCAGCGCTGGGGGGCGAATGTGCTAACCACTAAGCTACCGTGCCACCCAGTACAAATCCTATGTCTTAAAAACACAGATTGATATAAATAAAAATATAGATACATCTTTTTTTTAATATAAACTCTTAGAGGTGTAAATTGGAGCCTCGATTCCAAATCGATTCCTCAAGCTAACGATTCGATTATTTTCGATACTTAAGCGTTCCCCACGATACGATTTAATGCGAATAAAATATGATTCAGTATATATTTTTTAACCTTTATTTCATTAAGTATCGAATAAATCAATTATTTTCCTGGTATTAAGAAACTGAAACTGTAATTTTATTCACACAATGTTTATGACACCATCACATTTATTGTTGTTGTTTACAATTTATACACTTAGTGAATTATTTGATTACTCTTAACCTACTGATTGACCACTAATGTTCATGACTAGCTGTTTCCTGTTTTCCACACTCTACTCACATAAAATCCATCAGTGTAATGGTGGTCAATATGAAGCAAACTGCAATTTGCTAGTTAATGTCTTTAAGTACAGGAGTTGCATATAATGCTCAAATTATACATAATTAGGTAAAATTGTCTCATCTTCCAGGAAAATGCACCCACCAGGTTTGCATCAGATTAGGTGGATGCTGTGCTCTCAATTAAGAGCACATTTTGGTATTTGTGTCGACACTGCATCATTTTACCCCATAATGATGTTTATTAAAGTAAGACAAGGTACAATGAAGCTGAAGCATTTTTCAAAAACACAAAAAGTCATAACATTTTGTAAAGATAAATAGATTTAAAATTCGTAGCCTCTTGAACAAAGTATTATACAAGAATGTAAAACCTGCTATATAAAAACATTCTATTTATTGATGCTGACTATGGATATAATGATTGTATATAAAGGGAGCATTGGCCCAGAGAGCCGATTTTATAACTAAAGATAGAAGTAGAACATCGTCAAAATAAACTTTTTAAAAAATTAGATAATGTGAATAATGTGGTAAAATTGTGTTTTTGTGCTTTAATATAAAAATATCTTTAGCATTAGTTTAATCCCTCCTTCCATGTGGATAGAGAATGTAAGGGTTGGATCTAAATAGATAACACACATATGTGATTTACAATTTAAAACACTTACTGCGTGTGTAATACAGTACAATAATGACATTTTATTTTCAGGTGATGGACAAGTGGATTTTGATGAATTCATGACAATACTGGGGCCAAAGCTTCTATCCTCGGACACACGGGAAGGCTTTCTTGGACAAACGATAGACAGCATATTTTGGCAGGTACTTGTTTTTGCTTGTTGTCTTTATCTATAGAAATAAAAATGTGAATGTTTGTTCAAAACTCTAAGAGTTCTTCACCAATTGCTTTGATATTTTGACACAACGTTGCATTTGAATACACACGTTTTCTCACATACTTTATTTTTATTTTGATGACATTTCATATATAAATAATACAAGGCAATTGGTGTGTCTCATCTCTTTTGTGACTGCCGCACGGGTACAGTAGAGGGGAGGACACGAGGCACTGGCGGCTAGCGATTGGCGCTGGAATAGAGTGGAGGGGAAGGGGCGAGGCGATTGGTGTATATATCTCTTGGCGCACGTTTAGAGTGGCAGGGAAAACATGAGGTGCTTGGCATATAGCGATGTGTAGTGTGGAGGGGAAGATGTGAGGCGCTTGCCATTTAGTGCTAGGCACATGGGTAGAGTGCAGGGGCTGACGCAAGGTGCTTGACATATAGTGATTGGTGGACGGGTAGCGTGGAGGGGAAGATGCGAGTTGCTTGGCATATAGTGATTGTTGCACAGGTAGATTGGAGGGGATGACTCGAAGCGCTTGTGCGTATAGTGATTGGTGCACAGGCAGAGTGGAGGGGTAGACGCGAGGTGCTTGGCATATAGTGATTAGTGCACGGGTAGCGTAGAGGGGAAGACGCGAGATGCTTGTCATATAGTGATTGGTGCACAGGTTGTGTGGGGGGGGAAGACGCAATGCGCTTGGCGTATAGTGATTGGTGCACAGGTAGAGTGGAGGGAAAGACATGAGGTGCTTGGCGTATAGTGATTGGTGCACGCGTAGCATGGAGTTAATGGCGCAATGCACTTGCCGTATAGTGATTGGTGCACAGGTAGCGTGGCGGGGAAGACGCGAGGCAGTATAGTGATAGGAATGCATCAATATCCCTTGTAAGCGGTGAACCGATCATAAACTACCAGATCAGGATCTCAAAATAATGAATCAACTGTGTTTTTGATGATAAAAATATAGAAATTGTGCTTTCTCTGATTTAGTGATGGATGTGTTGTACATGTTGTGATTTGGCGATTTTAAAAGCAGCACATGGTACATGCTTATAAACTGTTGGCTGTTATCTTTAAAGATGAAAAGTTGGTACTTGTGATTTTGGCAGATTGTAAGCGACATGCCCAGGCCTGTTAGGACATGTCCACCTTTTTCCTTTTAAAACAGCTGACAGCCTGCAGAGGACACACTGACCGTAGCCAGAAACTGAAAGTGGTTCTGTGTATCATGCATTTTTTAATAATAATAATATATGAGAATATTGGCTGCTATTCAAACCGTCGTTGGAACTTAAATGTTTCGGACTGGCAGTTACAAATGGACGGTTTTAAAAGGACGTACAGATTGTAGATACCAGAGGTTTTAAACACTGTATGTGACCTTAGTGCTTTTACTGAAGGAGTCACTTATTCAGCGCACTGGTTTCTTAAAGACTAAGACATCCCATTATAATTGGTTATTAATATCGTATGTGGCTTTACAAAGGCGTTCTGTTAAAATATGTGGAACGGGGACTTTTGATGCTTAGTACAGTGATTGACTTCTCTCTTTATGATTCCAGCTAAGGGCATGTGACTCATTCAACGCTCGTTTTAATGCACAATCGAGGGTGCGGTGACTAATGCATAGACTGTCTGCAAGAGCAGCCATCACATGTTCTTAGTTCGAGGCAAGAATTCAGTGCCACTGTCTAATATGAGACAGTCTATTTGCACTGTACCCCCCCAGCCACTCAGCTGTAGCTGATCATCCTCTGTACTCTGTAAAATGTTGCACTACACACATCTCCGGTTTTGTTTTTTGTTTTTTCAGATCCACACAAGACTTTTTACTAGATGTATCGCCTTGATCTAACTACTATAAGCTTATTCCTATAAACTATTCCTAAGCTATAATGACAATACATATCTACTTGGAAATCACTTAACAATTGAAAGAGATCTGGTGTGATTTAAGAAGGGTTTAAGTCTTTAAAAACAGATGAAAGAAAATAGTACTTAGTTAATTTGCCAGTCTGATAAAACTCCTCTGCATTTACGTTCATTCATTCATTATCTTCCGCTTATTCCTTTATGAGGGACGCGGTGGGGTTCCCCATGCCCATCCAGGGGAGAACATCTCTGGCGTTGGGCAGATGCATCCAGGACAGGCGTGCCAATTCATCGCTGGGTACACACTCACTCACTCAGCCACACACTATACAGGGCAATTTAGCATTCAATTTACCTTGAATCCATGTTTTTGGGATGTGGGAGGAAACCGGAGAACCTGGAGGAAACCCACGCAGACACTGGGAGAACATGGAAACTCCACCCAGATTGGGATTCAAACCGTGAATCCCCAGCGCTGACAGGCGAACGTGCTAACCACTAAGCCACCGTGCTGCCCACTTAGAACTTATTTTTTTAAATAATAAAAGCAATTTATGAACAAATTTGAACATGTAGACATGTTAAAGATTTGGACTGTGTCCATACATTAAATGGGAATCAAATTGATAAAAATTAATTCAGTAATAAGTTAGAAAATGGCTATAGAATGTTGGCATATGCAGACATGCTGGAATGTGTTGCTATTTAAAAAAATACAATACATAAATACATAATCTTGCTATTTGTCAATGCATGCAAAATTCAGCTGTGATAACGAACTTTTTCATGCATTCTGACTAAATAAATACACTCTGTTACAGATCATTTCTATTACCTTTGTTTGATGCCTGTGTATGTTGGACAAGGCTCCTTTTGTGTAGCTCCTGTCTTTATCTGGTTCTTTACCCTTTTCAATTTGTATACCTCATGGCGTTCAAAACCTTTTTTAAAGGCAGAAGCCCATTTTGTACATAAAAACATTTTGAAAACATGTAAAAACACTTTTATATTACTGCCGTATAATGGCAACCAGGGAGTGACAGCTTAGTTATTAGGGTGTTAGCTATGAATATGAAGGTTTAGGGTTCAAGTCCACGGTCCACCAAAGATAATAATGTGGGTCCTTAAATAGTCTTTGGTTTACTTAAAATATAAAGAAGTAATCGACACAAAACCCATGTTAAATCTGCTGGTTGTAGATTTTATTAACGAAATTGGGAGTTTTGTGAATTGTATTTTCGTGAACAACGCCTCATCCGTCCTTTGCGTGGCGCTAAATATTTTTTGATATTGTCTAGCAAACAAGCGAACAAGATAATCGAGGCTTGGTCTCAAATATCCACTTGTTCTAAATTTAGGCTTACTATACCTCCAAAATCTGTATTGCTGTTAATAGGTGTCTAGTGCACTACTTATATACTATTGTCGCATTTGGGATGAAACATTAATTTTAGCCGTATTAAGGCACTTAAAGTATGCTAGCCACCGTTGTGTTTGTCGGTAATGTCCTTTAACAATGTCCACAGCGTCTAAATGTGTCCTAGGACTATCAGTGATTCTGACTGTGGGAGTTGTAGCTGGAGTTCACATAAAGCAGAATTTGGACAGACAGGTAGGAACACGCAGTGCTGCACAGCTCGTCTTAATGCAACATGCAGCTTTTAGCCGGATGGTATCCTTGCTAGCTAACATATTATGGGCCACCATGAATGGTGAGTCGATTCTCAGTTTGACTCTGATTCTAAACACCACGATTATGAAAGGAACAACTGAATCGGAGACTAAACGTAGATATAATAAAATATATTTAGCACGTGATTGCATTAAATGTGTCATGCAAATACTACTGTTTATATGCATTTCATTTTTATTGCAAAAAAAAAAAACACGTCATGATACTTTTAGCTTTTTACTGTGCGTTTAGATGTGGAGTACCTTTTCATATGATAATAATAATAATAATTATTATTATTATGTAACAATATGATTTTAAGAACAATGTACTTACCAGTTGTAGATGCTGTGATTTAAACCTTAAAAACTGCATGGCTTGTTATAATCCAAAAACTTTGTACCACTTAATTACGATTTCACTACAAAATTAAACAACATTGTTGCTTTTACTTGAATAGATCACATCACCCTTATTTTTAAGCTCTTACACTGGGCAGTCGTTGGCTTGTGTTTAAGGAACCGGCCTTGCGACCTAAAGGTCCCTGTTTTAATTTGTGGTCCCACCAAGTACTATGGCTAAAGTGCCCTTGAGCAAGCCACCTAACCCCAATTGCTCCCCAGGTGCTGTGCACAGGGCCACCCACTACTCCAGGCACATGTGCTCACATCAATGTGTGTATTTTTGTGTGCTTCACTGCATAGGTGGTTAAAATGTGAAGGAACAATTCCTCTGTGTGTGTAAGTACGGAAGGCATAAGTCACTTTTTAGTGGATGCAGTTACAGAATAAACTTTAAGGTGTTGTTACTGGACTATACATGTCTTTATGGTGTAGGACCAGTGTATTTATCAGATCTTCAGATACAGGTGCTGGTCATAAAATGAGAATACCATGAAAAAGTTGATCCATCCATTAGCTTCTGCTTATTCCTCTAGTAGGGTCACGGTGGGGTTCTCCATGCCCATACAGGGGAGAATATCTCAGGAGCTGGGCGGATACACCCATGACAGTGTGCCAATCTATCGCTTGGCACACACTCATACATTCACTCTACAGGGCCATTTAAAGCATTCAATTTACCTGGGAACCATGTTTTTGGACTGTGGGAGGAAATCAGAGAAAACCCACGTGGAGAACATGGAAACTCCACCCAGATTGGGATTTGAACCGGGAAGCCCCAGCGCTGAGAGGTGAATGTGCTAACCACTAAGCCACTGTGCTGCCCTGAAAAATTTGATTTATTTCAGTAATTTCATTAAAAAACTGAAACTTGTGTATTATATTCATTTGTTACATACATATATTTATTTTTTTTGTCTTTTAATTTTGATGATTATAACTGACAGCGTCCGGGACCTGGATGGGCATGGGGAACCCTCCCGTGACCCTTATAAAGCGGAAGATAATGAATGAATGCATTAACTAATGAAAATCACAAATTCAGTGTGTCAGAAAATTTTAATATTACTTAAGACCAATAAAAAAAAAAAGAATTTTAAAAATGCTAAAAATTATGAACATAAAAAGTATGAGCACGTACAGCACTCATTGAAACAGCTCACTTTGAAATACAATTTACCTTTCATTATTTTAATTATTTCACTAATGTTTTAAATATTTGAAATAGCCTTTACGATTATTCTTATTTTTCGATACTTTAAATCATTTTTATTTGCTTAGTGATAAAGTGATTCATTTTGCCTACTGTGCTTACACACAGAGGAATTTGTCCTCCACATTTAACCCATCCGTGCAGTGAAACACACACAAATACACACACTGGTGAAGTGAGCACACATGCCCGGAGCGGGCAGCCTTTTATACGGCGCCCGGGGAGCAATTGGGGTTAGGTGCCTTGCTCAAGGGCACTTCAGCCATAATACTTGGTGGGACTGGGAACCGAACCGGCGACCTTTAGGCTGGTTCCCTAACCACAAGCCTACAACTGCAATTTAGCCGAAAGGTGCTAAATAAATGTACTTGCCTCTCCTGTGAACAGCGGTTGCGTGAGGGAGTGCTAAAAGACCTGGAGCGGGTGGAGAAGAAGCGGGAGAACTTAAGAGCCCTTGAGGAACAAATCCTTCTCACCAAGGTGCTGGTGGCACAACAACACAGACAGGAAACAGCTACGACGGCCAGCAGCACTTCAAGCTCCTGAAGCTGCCAACAGGTAGATTTATCGCGAACATTGCTTAAGAGATAAGAGCAAAACATTCCTGTTACTTATCAAAGTACACTGGTGCAATCAAAACCTGGTAGCCTTTTTTCGATGTTGCCTTTTCACATGTGTAGTACACATTACAGAGGTGATTGCCTATACTGCAGAGATGAGGCTTATCCAAAACAGGATGTGATTCCTAAAGTTCAAAAACCTTTAGCTTGATTGTGATCTAGTTAAAACCACAGAGTATTATTTATTGTATTGACTGACAATGTTGCCATTGTCTTATGTCATCTGATCTGCATTTACATTTAGTCATTTAGCAGACTCTTTTATCCAAATTGACTGAGATAACACAGTCAGTAGTCTGATCTCAGAGGCTCTGTTCCTTTTAAGTTGATTCCTCAGTCCTTAGGTGTTTGTATGTCTATTTTTATTCCAACTTGGAGAAATCCTATTAGCACACACATGATGTGTATGAAGTTTTAGGACTAACAAAAACTTAATCAAACTGACTGATTTTATATGAGGAAGAAAAATAAAGTTTTTCTCCTCTTCTGAGTTTGTGGATGCATAAAATATCAGTGTTCTAGTGTGAAAAAGGCACTTCAAAAATAGTTTTTTTTTTTTTTTTGCTTTCATCATAATTGGGTTTCTTTTTTTTTCCTTGAAAGAATTCACATAATTTATAAACACACATATATATAAAATGAGCAAATAATAATGAACTGCTTCGTTGAATTCACATAGACCTTTTAACAACCATGATGTTAAATTTACAACTTTACAAATTTAAGCTAAAGCTGTGTAGCAGTTTTATGAGTAACGTGTGTGTGTAAGCGCTTTGTGAAACACAGTGATTGGTGAACAAAAGTGGTTAGTGCTATTGTTCACAGGGAAAACTTGTTTTTTTTTTTAGCTAAATATAATACAAAAATATATACACTGCTCAAAAAAATAAAGGGAACACACAAATAACACATCCTAGATCTCAATGAATAAAATATTTCAGTTGAAAATTTTTATGTAGTAGATAGTGGAATGCGTTG
>JAOUQT010031966.1:0-11400 GCA_025769995.1 Xyliphius kryptos
AATAAGAAGATAATGAAGAACAAGAAGTTGGCTCTACCAAGCCAACTTAATAACACTGAGTGAAGTGAGCACACGTTCCCATAGAGGAGGGCAGTCTGGCATACAGGGAGTAATTGGGGTTAGATGCCATTCCCCCAAACCACTTAAGCCATAGTACTTGGTGGGACCCCGAATTGAATTGGGGCCCTTAAGGTTGCAAGGCTGGTTCTTTAACCACAACCCTATGACTGCCCCTTTTTTAAGTTGTTTAAATTTGTTTGAAAGACCAGAATGTAATGCACCTTCACACTGTTTTTACGCTTAGTTTTATCAGGTACAGCTACTTTATACGAGTTAATAGCTTTATAATTACTTCCAGCTTGCCTTATCAAGAGCTTATCTGTGATCTATGAGGTAATAATTAATATAGTGCTGTGTAATTACACAGTTTACTCTACGAGGACTTGTATCAGTGTGTGAATGCAGCACATTGTCCTCCATGCCAACAATAAAGTGCCTCTTGTGCATTGACACTTGTGTCTTTTTCAATAGCCTGTAATTTTGATTGTTCTCCATAAAGTATGGAGTTCCATGTACGGTTGATGAACTGCGTCTTTCTCTTTCCTCAGAGAGCGTGCAGCTCAGGAAACATGCAGGCTGGGCCTGTCTTCTTCCATGCGCTCACCGATTCTCACTTCTACACAGCGTTCTCCTCCCTCCCCAATTGGTCACTCCCTCAGCCCTGACGTTTCCTTTTCACCCGAGCGATCACGTCAGTCCTGACCACCTGCCTTCGAGCCGCTTGCCTGACAGGTCTGTGCAACATACAATGCCATTAAAGCTCAGTGGAAAAACACACCCATGAGCTTTGTTAGAAAAAGAATTGGACTTCACTCAAATGGTTCCACTGCATTAGATTGCACAGCGAAATGTTTTTCAGATACTACAATGTTCCCTGAACAATAATGTCCCTTTATTTCATAGTCACATTTTAATACAGACTTATTATTATATATACTGGAATCACGTTGTGCTGTGACACACCTGACGTAGGTGGTTGTAGATGCATGTAAAAAAAGTAAAAGAAATCCCATTGTGATCTAGTGTTTGACTGGTTTAGTGATTTTATCTGTTCACATATTAAAACAGGAGACCCGGATTTAAGTCTGAAACACTGTCACCAGCTTGGTCTGTCCAATGCTTCTTAGTTATGATTTGTTTTGCCTGATGGGTGAGAGGCCAGATTTGTATCTATGTTACAGGAATTAAATTTAAAATTTGTTTACAGTCTCACATTCATAATAAAGTTTATTATCTTTAAATAGATGTTTTTACAGTACCAATCATTATTTTGGACACACCCCCTTGCCTTATTATCTGTTTTCTACACTTAGCATATAGATGGACTTTGTTGTTTTACAATTACAGACTGTGATACATCTGTTTTGTTTTTTGTTTGTCCCTTGTTGGTTCTCCTTTTTCTGTTCGCCAGGACCATCACAAAACAGGTACAATTTGGTTGGTGTATTGTTTATTGTCAGTTCTGCAGTGACACTGATTTTAGTGCAGTAGTGCTGCTGTAGTTACATTTAAACACCTCAGTCACACTGCTGGGATAGGAATAATGCACCGACCAAATGATACTTGCTCTGTGGTTGTACTATTGGGGTCCTGACAATTAGCGAACAGGGTAAAGAGGACACGTGTATGCATCCTGTATGGACTCTAGAATTATTGAACTACAAAGTCTATCTTTACAGTAAGTGGAACTGATACAATGGAGCGAAAAATAGGGGTGTCTAAACTTTTGTCTGCTACTGCTTTACTTTGAACAGTTTAATAACAAAATTGGTAGAAATGTGAGGAAAAGATGGGTAACAGGTTATAAATCCAGTATTCAAAATGCATTGATGACCCATTTATAAAGCTTTATGAAGTATTTATATTGTATTTACTTGTCATAATCTTTTATTATGTCCATATACATACCATACCACACTCATGAAGTGTTATAAAAACATGCCATAAGGCTTTATAACACAAAGTGGCATAATGCATTATAAATTATATAGTTTAACTCATCATTAACTTATTATAGAGACCAGTGACATAAAGCCTTTGTGTTTAATGAATGCTTTTTCTGATAATGTCTTTATAATGGCTCATAACTGTTTATAAAAGCTTATAAGCTCTCTTTATCAGCATAGTGTTGTTATTAATAACCTCTTTAAAAGAGACTTCATACATAGAAGTACATAATGACTTATGAACACTTAAGATTTTAAGTTAAGTATAATCATCTTGTTTTAAGTGACAGTGTCAACATCTAAAGAATCAAAAGTTTAAATAAATTTATATTATTGTGCATTATGTCACTTTGTGTTATAAAGCCTCATGTCAAATTGTTATAAAAATGTATGACTATGATTATGAACATCTACGTACATTAACAAAGGCTGATGACAAATATTATAATGTGTTATGAATACTTTTTAAGGCTTTATTAATTTTATTTATAATTCCTTCATTTTCAAGTGTCGCATTCAGAGAACTGTTGAACTAAGTTTAAGTTCATTTATTACAACAGTACATTATCACAAAGCATCTTTACATTATTCCAAGCCTGAACCCACAAAGAACAAGAACGAAGCAACAGTTGCAAGAAAAAGTTCTCTGTTACATTGTTTTTTGTTTTTTTTTAGAAAGAAACCATGGGAGGACCGAGGCTCAGTGGAGGATTCCTTGAGCAGCCAGACAGCAAGCAGAGCAGGATGAAGAATATTATGACGCCGATAGTTGATTGATGAATTGAATGCTGTTTTTCTCGTCCCTGTGAAGTTAATCACTAACCTACCCTGAATGGTGCTGCATTGTTATTCATGTTAATGCCTCATCAGTCACCTCTGATTATGTATGCTGTTGGTTTCTATTACTTTTATCTTAATTGTAAATATTAGCACTTCATTTTATATAATTCACAACGTTGTTATTGTATTGTGGGAAACTCAGGTAAATCTTTTTGCATTAATCAGAATTAGAATCAGATTTTTTGAACTTATTTATGTAAGTATGTTATACATACAAGGAGTTGGGTGTGGTAGGTGTTGACTTTAGCATTTTACACATAACTACACAATAATCTGATAAGCCTTTGTTAATGTGCATTATAGTCATAAATCGTTATAACAATTTTACACAAAGTGACATAATGCATTACAATAAGAACTTACTTAAATTTCTGATTCTTTGGATGTTTAGACATTTTTATTTAAAAAAAAAAACATGATTACACTACTTAAAGTCTGTAAATAGCATTAATAAGCCTTCATAAGTCATGTACTATTATGTATGCAGTATCTCAGGCAGTGTTTATAAGGCTGCCCACTGCTCAGGGTGTGTGCTCACTTACCTAGTGTGTGTAGATGTGTGTGTTTCACTGCACAGATGGGTTAAATGTGGAAGACAAATTCCTTTGTCTAAGCACAGTGGGAAAATATATCACTTCATCACTTTATTTTTTTATAAACTGGTTTATTAAAGGCAGTTAAGTTGTGTTGTTTTAAATAATGTGATTTCTATAATTTGCATGCTGTACATTTAGTACCTGATTAAATTACCACTAAATGTAATTTTACAAGGTGTGTTTGATAAAGTGGCCACTGTTGCCAGTCCCTTTGTCCATGCGGTGGAGACACGTGACCTTGTGATGATGCCTTTGACCAATCATCGTTCAGTTAATAAAAAGGGCGGGGTCCGGTGTCGCGTGAGAGTCGTCGCGTTGAAGCACACCTGTAGGTTTGAGAGAGCGCGCTCTGTGTTTATTCATCCAGGTAAGCCCATAATTTCTTCGTTTTGTTCTTAAGTTAACCTATTTATTTTCTTGTTTTCAAAAAAACATTAATACGTGTGTTGCGTCAATTTACCTGAGGTTAAATGAAATTAAAAGTCAAAAAGTAAGTCTAAACAGGAGAACATAACAAGCAGGCCTCTGACTTAAGGTGAGATCCATCATTAAAAGATTTCATCCGAAGCTCTCACATCAACTGATGGGTAATACAATGATAAAAGTACAGTAAACAGTAATAGAACTAGTACATATATTTATATATATACTGCTCAAAAAAATAAAGGGAACGCTTAAACAACACAATGTAACTTCCAGACCTCCATGGGATAATTTTGATTTACATTTTAATAATTTTTATGTTATTTTGTTCTCAATGCATTCCACTGTCTAGTACATAAAGATTTTCAACTGAATATATCTTTTAAATAAATATTTGATTCATTTAGATCTAGGATGTGTTCTTTTAGTGTTCCCTTTATTTTTTTAAGCAGTATATAATAAAAAAATACAGACCTCTCTTATTTTTCTATGTAAGAGAACTTGCTTAATTAGTGGCTGACAAAATACTTTCTGGGCCCCACTGTAAGTAAAAGAGTTTGTCATTCATTTATGTGTTTTACAGTTTCCAGAACTGCAGTATGTGCGCCTTATGTGTCGTTCAAAGAATTCGTCTCACTTCAACATTGTATCACGTCAGAAACGCCACCTGAGAGAGAGAAGGCTGAATTAAAGACCGCCTCTCTATTTCAGTCTACATGCAGCGGACTTTGGGTCGAGTTTGATTAACTTTGCTTTTTGATTCTAAAGCAGCAGGTAGCCCACAACACGTAAATGAATCACGGGCTACGACGACATGGATTATTCTTTCGTATTAATGTTTTTGTGTTTCCCGATCGGTGAGTACAGTTCAAAAGTAGCGAGCCACGTTAGACACAGTGCGAAGTGTATCCTGGCTGTGATTGAAATGCTTTACTGTAAGATATTGCGTCAGCTTTTATTTAAAAATTGTATTTTTGTAGCGACCGCGTCAGTACAATTTCTTTTTGCATTAAAGCAGCGTAACGTTACCTGTCTGCATGCAATCGCACTATAAGCCACTTCTTGAAGTCTTAATTAATGTACAAATCACATACACACAGATCCTTTAATACCCACTTCTGTATTGTAGTCATATAAGAATTGTGTATGGGTTTGTGATTATGTGTTTATATAAAGATTTATAGCAATGTTTAAGTTACTTTGTGTGTGGATTGTGTATGCCTGAACACTTGTTTTTTTGGCACTGCAATAATACAGGTTATTGTATATTGTAAAAAAAAAAAGAGAGAAAAAAAAAGTCACGAAAGTATTACATGATTAACACATGGAGGAGGGGAGTGGGGTGTGTGAAGGAAAGTTGAGTGTGAGAAAGAACCTGAGGAGCGAGAATGTGTGTGTGTGTGCGTTTGTGGGTGTGTTCATTTGGTCATGTTTGCATGACTGTGGGAAGATTTGTACTCTTGTATTACTTGTGATTGTAGCAGACACATAACACACAAAAATATACAATTAGAATGTATACTATCGCGTCAAAACGGGTCCAAAAGTTTTGAGAACTCAAAACCAGAATTAGTAAGCAATTTTCTTCGTTGCACATTTTTGCCCTCACGCTACTTATTTTTGCGATCACGTTCGGTTTTTGTATTTATGACCCGTTTTCACGGGTGGGCGGGATCTAGACAATAATTGGCTGCTCGAGAAAAGTCCAGCCCACCCAGCCAAGCGCAAAAATGAGTTGCGAAAGAGCAAAAATGAGAAGCCTGAGCGCAAAAATGAGAAGCGCAAAAATGAGAAGCACAAGCGCAAAAATGAGAAGCGCAAGCGCAAAAATGAGAAGCGCAAGCGCAAAAATGAGAAGCGCAAAAATGAGAAGCGCGAGCGCAAAAATAAGTAGCGCAAGCGCAGAAATGAGAAGCGCAAGCGCAAAAATAAGTTGTGCAAGCGCAAAAATGAGAAGCGCGAGCACAAAAATGAGAAGCGCAAGCACAAAAATGAGAAGCGCCAATGCAAAAATGAGAAGCGTGAGCGCAAAAATAAGTAGCGCGAGCGCAAAAATGAGAAGCGTGAGTGCAAAAATGAGAAGCGCAAGCGCAAAACTGAAAAGCACGAGCGCAAAAATAAGTAGCGCAACGCAAAAATGTGCTACGAAGAAAATTGCTTACGAATTCTATTTTTGAGGTTTCAAAACTTTTGGACCCTTTTTGACGCCATAGAATACTGTTTATTACCATTTCATTATCACTATAACATAGTTACTGTAACAGTAACAGTATTCATACCTTTACATAGGTAAAAAATATATTTACATATTGCACTGTAGGAAATATTATTAAAAATATCAAATATTGCATAGTGGGTGCATAACAATATTACTAGTACTGGGATTTAAATATTGCACAGTAGTTGTTGTCAATAAAGTAAATATATTATCATATATTGCACAGTATAATGGAGTCTGAGAAGTCAGTGCATTTATTAGTTTCAAGTAATTATGGCTTGTGGAAAAAATGTCCTTGGCTTTGCTTTAGTTTGTCTAATGATGTTTTTATAGTTATGATATAAATTGTTTTTATGATATAAACATTTTTGCAAGACTATAGACTATGCCCTTACCCAGAGAGGGTGGCTTTAATTGCAATAATTTTTGCCATTTTTGCGTTTTGGCCGCTGGGCATGGACAGGGTGCCAATCCATCACTTGGCACATTTAATACACACGTACACTATATTAGGGCAATTTAAAAATTTCAACTTTGAGAAGCAAGTTACCTTACCTTGACATTAATTACCTTCACTCCACTCCACGCTAATTTTGTCTGATCTATCCACAAAACTTTTTTTTTAACAAACTGCAGATGGGCAGTGTTTCTTTTGGAGATTCTTCTTGAAATTCACATCATTGTTTTTTAGTGTTCACCTGATGTGAACTAACAGCATTTAAATTATTCGTCATCAAAAAATACCATCATTATGACCACACTGAGTTGCTTTTGGTACTGTATTGTTGGTCACTCGCTCTTTGAGCAGTATAGTGGTCTGACTGTGGATTGCTTGAGTCCAAACACTTAAATGATGTTTTTTTTTAAACTTGTTCTAACCTAACCTGCACCAACAACTTACCTTCTGAGGTCCTTTGAAATATATATATATATTTGTGTCATTATGCACTTCCAAAATGTGTTGTGAAGAACAGACATTTGTTGGTGTCTAGTTCTCTAAATAAAATACTCACCACTTATTCCATTGATTGAAAAGACCTGATTAACCATAATCCTAAAGGTTCACATACTTTTATTCCAGATATGTGGAATTGGATCATTTTCCTCAATAAATAAATAATCAAGTCTAATGTTTTGTTGCATTTGTTTAATTTAGTTCTCTTTATACACTTGTAGTACTTGTTTAAAAATCCTAAATGTTTTAGGTCAAATTTATGCAGACGTTTATTCAAATTGAACTGGTTCACAGACTTTCAAGCTGTGTGTAGGGTACATAGAGGAAAATTTTTCTCTAAACAAGTTATGCAGCAGAAACCACATTCAAAAATTAGATTAAAGTATATTCAATTGTTTGAACATAGGTTTTACCGCATGCAGAAAAGTGTCAGCAGGCCCTTTGATGCGAGTAGAGGGTCAAACATTGTCTCTGCGCTGTGAAGTCTCAGACTATGAGGGTCCCAAAGAGCAAGACTTTGAGTGGAAAGCAACAAAAAGATCGTAAACCATCCAGGTCATCTCCACCTTCGAACCTTTGTTTCCAGACCAGTCTGTTATGGATCGTGTTAATACTTATTAGGACATCAGTGTAGAAAGGCTGGGAGATAGTTCAGTGGAACTGAGGATTAGAGAAATCAGGGTGACAGATAGTGCTGTTTTTACCTGTAGTACACCTAGCACTGACTCTGTTATCAGTGGAAACTATGGTGAAAAGGTGCAGCTAAGAGGTGGGTTTATGATGCATATATATATATATATATATATAAAAGAAAAGTATGAATAATTTAACAGAAATCTAATATTTTAATTATGATGTAGTATTTTTTTGGTAAATTAATGGATCTGTCAAATTTGGGTATGTGCTTTGACAAAGTGTTCTCAGTTTAAGCTCCAGTTTAGTATATTGTCTGCTTTAGGTCTTAAAATGCTTTGAATGTGATTGTTTACTTTCTTTAAATTGTTAAAACTTTTAAACTCATTAAATGTCTGTCTCGTTAAAAGTGGTATTTTCTGTAATAATATGAATTGTGTAAAAATGCTTCTGTAGGACGCTTATTGTTATACAATTTAAAAGCCATTAGATCACTTTTAGTCATTGCATTTTAAGCTGTGTATTTGGCCATTTTAACTGAAAAACTGCATTATAAACAACTTAAAAATATTTGTTTATTCATATTATATGTATATTATCAGAAAAAATGGCATTTTAGCAAACTAAAGATTTAATAATAATGATTTTAATTGGCCATCTTCCCAGCTGTGAATTCATTAAGCTATATTTATAATCATATATCACTTTAGGTTGTTACATTGTTCTGAGTGTATAAATAATTCGTAGTAGCACTTAAATTGTGTGTGCATATTTGCAGATGTATTTTTGGTCATTCAGATAAAATTTGCCACTTTTTGTTCACAGCTGGACAAAAGTATTCCTGAAACATTTTCCTTTTTATTGTTTGCTTGCAGTTATTCCTGATAGACTGGTTGTGATCCCTGAACCCCTTTCCTCTTTAGTTCATGAAGGCAGAAACATCAATCTCCGTTGCAATGTCTCACATGATTTAATCGATGGAATTAATCTATCAATTACCTGGACAGTTAAAAAGAATTTGACAGAAGAAGATTTACTTACTTTTGGTCCTGACTTAAGTATTGTAGTAGGTAGGAATTTTACCCAACGTTATTTAGATGGAGAGATGCGTTTACAATTAGAAACAAGAGGCTTGTACAGCCTGTTGATTTTTGGAACAGTACCCGCAGATCATGGGATATACATGTGCACTGCCCGACAGTGGACTAGAGAGCAGGACACCTGGAACAGGATACAGGAAAAGACTGAGATCATAGGTGAAGTGGCAATCATCCCAATAGGTGAGTACAGATCAAAACATTTCATGTTACATAGTGTGTCCTAAAACATTTTAATTATATGGTAAATGTCACATTAAGTGGTAAAATCCCAATGTTTAAATTAAGTTTTGATATTTATCTTTTTAATCTTCCCATAAAACATATGACAGAGCTTATAAATAAAAAATAGCACATTTTAATCATTTGTAAATAGATTGCCAAGTATTATTTAAATAATATTATTGAGTTTGGGCTATTTATTCTGAAATATTAACTCCAGTGTAGTCTTATACTATTGTATTCTATATATTTTTTCACTAGGTTTGTGTGCTTTTTGTATTGCTATATTTAAAGGCATTTCTTGTATTTAAAATCTCACATACTGATTTTGGTACATGCACAATATGGAATTATGTTTTTCTCTGTATACTTTTAAAAATAAATTAATTAATCAAGGTTTCATTAACTTCTTATCATTGTTTTAAGAAATAGATTTTAATTAATAGCAATTTATTCATTTAATCATTATCTTTAACATAATCCTCAACAAGGGTCGCGATAGGGTTCCCTTTGCCCATCCAGGGGAGAAAGTTTTGTGTGCTGGGCAAATACACCTAGATCAGTGCACCAAGCCATCGCTGATTAATAGCAATTTCAAAGCTTAATACAAAATAGTCAAAGTTTAAATTGATGCATCGATTATACAGCCGGTGATTTGATGGTTCGTCCGGAAGATTATCGATCAATTTGTTTATAATGCCTTTTCGTTCGCCTTTTTTTCACGTCCACTCCGATGTACACATATCACCTACTCCAAAGCTAGAGGTGACAATACCTCATCATTGTCTTCTAACATCTCTTAAACTACACAATAAAAAGATTTTGTCTAAAAACCAGCACTTTTTGAAAATTTCAGATACACGATACTCCACCACATCCTCATAGCAAAAACACAAAAATTGTAAAACAAAGTAACACTACCAAGGTAATACTAAAAACCATGTTTTTGTTTTTTTGTAATAAATTGTATTAACATACAATTTAAATCTAAAGTCTTAGTTTAAAATTACATGTTTATGTTTTACAACAACGGACAAAATTTTGTGGTATATGAACTATTACATTTCTGTGATACCTCTCACAACCCCAACTGTTAAAAGCTGCGTACCCATGGATATTTTTCCAAGGTTTACCTTGTGGACTTAACACACAGAATTTAATTTCAACTGCAGTGGCTGCTTAGATTGTGCATAGAATGTACACATTTGCCTAAAGATAAAATACAAATCTTTACATGTATAACCTTTTAGTTATTTCACGTCATATTGAGTTTTTTTTTTTTTTTTTTTTTTTTTAGCAAATTCTGGTTTGTCTTTACATCTTTAATACTGTATTGTTTTTGTAATACATTCAATAATAACAGTGTATTGAGTAAAATCATCTGGGCTAAATTTTGGGGGAAAATTATATTTAAAATTAATATTAGTTAAATACATAAAATAACATTGTTTTAGGAAAAATTGGGATACATTTTGTTTAAATTTAGTACGTAAAATATACAGTTGGTCTTTAGTTACAGTTTCTTCTTTATTTGTTTTCAGATGAATCTATGAGGGTACAAATTTTGGACAATACCATCCTTAATGCAGGAGACAATCTGAACCTCACGTGCTTGGTTTATGTGGATGATTATTCTGTACTAAATCTTGAGGTGATATGGCTGCTAAATGATACTCTGGTTCTTGGTCATCTTGGCAAAGATGGAGTGGAAGTAAAATCCTCAAATGTATTCAGTATGAGCCAGGTTGGAGAAGGGAAATTTAGGATGGACATCAACAGGGTTGAGAAATTAGATATGGGCCTGTACTCATGCAGGGTAAAAGCCTGGGTACAGCAGAGCAGAGGACAATGGTATAATGCAGCAGAGAAGACTTCAGCACCTGTGGAAGTGATAGTTAATCTGATAGGTAAGTAGACAAATTTGAAACAAATTAAGTCTGGAAGGACAATAGCTACATGTCTGTTTATGCTTTATGTATGCTTTCGGGCAGTGACATAATATTTTGGCCACTTACATTTTTTTCTAGGTTTAAGTAAATTAACGTTCTTCTCTGTGTCTGGTGTCATAAAAGATGTAATGTGTATGATTACTTAAACCCAAATTATAACACTAAACCATAAGATGGCAGTAAGAATACAACAGGCAGAGGCAGACATACTTAAAATCGCAAAAAAATGTTCACTAGCAAACATAAATATACATGAAATCTAATAAAACAGATAAAGGAACGACGGTAGACACTTGAGCCTAATTTAGGAAAAGGATGTGGATACAAAATAAATGTCAAAACCTAAGTCGCATAATGTTATAAGATCAGCCTTCAGGGGACAGCAGCAAGTAAGTAAGTAAGTAAGTAATTATTTATTTATATAGCGCTTTTTACAACAGTGTGTCGTCACAAAGCAGCTT
>JAOUQT010031975.1:0-11400 GCA_025769995.1 Xyliphius kryptos
AGGATGTAAAGCAGCAATGCTTAAGAATCAACTAAACCATGTGACTGAACCAACAGGCTGTCATATTGGTCTATATACACACAAAACTCTACATGTTATGATGTAATTATGTAAAGATAAGGGGTTAATTGTTACCTTCACAATATCATGCCTGGTGACAGGGTGCTGGTATGGGCACATAGTTTTATTAACGTATGTGTAATTTTTGTATTGTAGGGTCAGGCACCGTTAACATAGTTTTGAACCTCATGTCATCTTATTATCTTCCACTTTATCCTTTACTGGGGTCGTGGAAAGGTTCCTCATCCCCATACAGGGTAGAACGTTTCAAGCAGGTACATACAGGAAAGGGCACCAATCCATCACCCTCAAAGAAACCAGATTCTATGTAATGTACAGTACAGGCCAAAAGTTTGCCACTGTTGACTTTCTAATTAATTATACTGATTAACCCTTATAGGCACACCTGAAAACAAGCTCAATGAGAGACTGCCAAGAGTGTGCAAAGCAGTAATCAAAGCATAGGGTGGCTATTTTGAAGACACTAGAATATAAAACATGTTTTTGTTAAGTACATAACTCCACATGTGTTCATTCTTAGTTTTGATGCCTTCAGTAAGAATCTACAATGTTAATAGTCGTGAAAAAATTTGAATCTGGATTCCTAGCAATACAAGGCAGTGGTGCTAACCATTACACCACCATGCCAATCTAGCTTTGAATTTGTTGTAAGGTAAAGTACTTAAATGATTGTAGCTTTGAGTGAAGGATCTAAATGGTTTGTCCAGCAATTAATCACTATGAAAAGTGATAAAATGATTTATTTTGCCTACTGTGCTTATACACAAAGGAAATTGTCCTCCACATTTAACCCATCCGTGCAGTGAAACACAAATACACACACTGGTGATGTGAGCACACGTGCCCGGAGCGTTGGGCAGCCTTGTATACAGCGTCCGGGGAGCAATTGGGGCTCGGTGCCTTGCTCAGGGGCACTTCAGCCATAGTGCTTGGTGTGACTGGGAATCCAACCGGCCACAATCAGGTTGTAAGGCTGGTTCTTTAACCACAAGCCTACAACTGCCCCAAAAACAAATTCAGATTCAGGATGTGCTGGTAAGGATTTATTCAAATAAAGATCAAAGCAAAGATAAGTTTCCATTTTTTTCTTTACTTAATGCAGATAAATATTTTAGATCTTCTAAAAAAAAGCAGCATATTTTGCATTATTTCGGTGTATGTCTTCTGAAATGGAAGCAGAATTGTTGTTAGCAGAAATGTATTAATTACTTAATTATCCAGCCAGAGTCTCTTAGCTTTCAGAACTGCCCTAAATCATTATCTTTTGTGGAACTAGCCACAATCATAACTTAGTATTATCATTTCCTGCACTTTGTGGTCAACACAGCAAACATCCACCTGTGATGTGCTCAGTTTGTGATTTTCAGCATTAAAAACAAGCCTTGTTTTTTCAGGCACATGCAGTTCCAATGGCCAATTGTGCTCGTTAGCAGCCAACTTTCACACCCTTTACCATTCTGTGCAATTAACAGCTGTAGAAATTTCATGAGGCAGAATAACGTGCTGGGTCAAAGAGATAAAAAGGGGCTAATTAATTCTCACTCAGATTAACGATTTCTCATTTCAAAGGCTCTAAAATGGCTTTTTAATATGGAGTTATACCGTTTGTCCCATGATGGAAAAGCAGACGCTTATGATGGGTTCTGAAATCAAAAGCCATTGTTGCTTGACAGGCACTACCTTTCCAGTGAGTGCCTGTGTCATTAATTTGTTTGAGGAAGATTGTCGTTCTGAAACGATGGGGCTGCATTAAGAAGGCACTGTTATGAATGACACTCAACCCTAATGAATATGAATATACCTATAAAATGGCCCACATTGGCAGTGACAGACTTATCGACGGTTCTGGGCTGATGGGAAGGTACCAAGCTTGAAAAGATGCTGAGTTGAAGATGCTTAATCTTCTTTATTCCCACTGACTTGTCATCTATAGTACTTTTGGGTGTAGGTTTGACCCTACACCTCACTTTTTTCTCCTAAAAAGGTATGTCCTCTTTTTTACAATTGCTTTTTGAGGTAACTGGTGTGATTTGCTTACTGTTTGTTCTCATAGCCTTTTCAGTAGATGAAATGTTCCATTTTGTTCTTACATGTGGATTTCACCTGGGTCTTTTTGGCATTTTTAATGGCCTCAAGCAAAAATACAACACAGACTGCAGCAGCTAATTTACAACTCCCTACCCTCAATCTGTATCAATTAGAAATTCTGCTCTTTTTCAGGCTGAACAAGGTGTCACGCATCTTCCATTTGCCACCGTTTGTAAATGTTATTCAGCATTGCTCTTTATATGACTACAGATTATTTAGATTATTGTAAGATGACAAAATAAATGAATTTACTGAAATAAACTATAATGTATCTTTGATAAATAGAGGCAATATTATAATACCATGGGTTTTTTTTTTTTTTTTTTTTTTTTTTTTTTACTTTTTTGTGTAAAATACCCAGCAGAGAAAAATAAATGACTGGCAGGTAATGTCATGTGTAATTGTTACAGAGTATGCATAATTATCTGATGCGGTTCCTGAGCATTCTTAGGAAGTGTTATCAATAATCATTTGTCTGCGCTCTCTCTCTTGCTCTTTTCATTGCACTCTCCCTCATTTTCTCCCTCCCTCCCATAAGTCAGCCTTTGTAAGCAGCGTTTTAGTCCTTTGCTAATCAACATTAAATGGCTTTTCCTCTCCTTAGAGAGTGTGATGGTGGTGTGTTCATTTTGCTTGGAGCTCAGATAAGAATGATCACAAAACAAAAATATGCAAATGAGTGTATCTGTGTTTCTCTCGGTGGCAGACTTAATTGATTAATTATAGATAATATACTTGATCGGTTGTGGCTTGGTAACTAAGTTCAGCTGTTTTGGATTGGAATTTATGTATACTGTATCATTGAAAACATTTAAATACCACCTGCCCAATTTTGGATTTGTCTAATTTTACTGAATCCATACACAGTCTCCACAGCTCAATACCACACTGGATTAACTATTGGAATGGGTTGTAATGGATACTTTGCTTTATGTGGATGTTTGTTGTTTAGCAAGTATTAAGGTAATTGTAAAAATTGAATAATAATGTACAACCGCGTTCTTTTATGCACCTTGCCTCAACACAATGCTGACAAAAACAGACTCTAGCAATGTGACAAAAGCACATGGATGTTGATGTTACAGAAGTGTGGCAATTGTGTTTTAATGTACTAATAAAACTGAACTGAAGCAGTTTATTCATTATCTTCCGCTTATTCCTTAATGAGGGCCTGGGGGTGGGGTTCCCATGCCAATCCAGGGGAGACCGTCTCGCCGCTGGGCAGATACACTTGAATGCTCTAAATTGCCCTGTATAGGGTGTGTATGTGTGTGTGTGTGTATGTGTTTGTGACTGTGTGAGTGAGTATGTACCCAGCGATGGATTGGCGCCCTGTCATGGATGTATCTTCCCAGAGCCCAAGACGTTCTCCCCTGGATGGAAATTGGGACCCTCATAAGGGAATAAGTGGAAGATAATGACTGTATAGTCCTTCATTAATTCATTATTATCCACTTAATACTTTATTAGGGTCACTGGGTGGGTTTGCCATGCCCATCTAGGGAACAGCGTTTTGGCGGATACACTCAGGACCGGGTGCTCATCTACCGCTGGGCACACACTCACACAGACTATACAGGGGCAATTTAGAGCAGACAATTCACCTTAAATCCATGATTTTGGGCTGTGGGAGGAAACTGGAGAACCTGGAATAAACCCACACAGACATGTGGAGAACATGGAAACTTCACCGCTTAGACGCGAACGTGCTAACCACTGAGTCACCATGCATGCGCCACTATCAGTATGTAATTGTTGTTTTTCACTGTTAACTCTGTTGGCTACTCAAGGAGGGTGCCACCAACTGAGAGTTGGACCTTACAAGGTTTCTTTCTTTAAACATCAAGTTTTTTTTTCTTTTTTCTTTTATTATTTTCTTTTACCCTAACCAGTATTTTATAGCACAAACAGAATGCTATGCAACAGTAAATGTTTCAAACATTGTCACAGATCTGTTTTCTAATTACCAGTTCTGTTGCTTTCCCAGGAATATTTCTAGTGATGGTCTGTGGTTCTTGTCAGAAGGAAAACATGTGTGTACAGTTTTATTTGCTGTTTATACGGTTCTGTTCATTCTTTCATACAGATCCATCCTATTATAATACTTTTAAGTTTGTGTGTGTGGTTATTATTTTTTTATGAAGAACTGTTATTTCTTTATTAATGTGTATAGAGTGTCTGATGACATAAATAATTATTTGAAAAGACATAGATCCAAATCTATTTATTATTCAGTGGAATTGCCTTTTACATCATGTCCCTATTGGTTAGAGAAGACAGGCTTCCTTATCTTGGAACCTTTGATTGGTCTGATGATTTTAACCACAAAAGAGTTCAGTGTTTTACTTTAATCAGACAAGAAAACAGCAAGAGATCTGTCAAGTTCTCTGTGGTTAATGTCCTGGGTTATCGACCAATCTGACAAACTGCTAATGTTAAGCTATTTAGAAAGTCCTTATTTGCTGCCATTGTACCATGACTGTTTTAAAAGGAATTGCAGGTAAATATTGTAAATGTTGAGCATGTATAGATTTCCAGGTCATAAATTGTGCATTCAGCTTGAGATTTAATATTCCTTTGTCAAATCATAATATTTTAGACATATCACCACAAGATGGAACGCTATTCAAATAATACACAGCACTTATCTGACAGAGATGTAGTACTGTTTTTACGGTCTTTTACTCAAATATAAATGAGTATCGGGGTAGAGAAACTCTATATATTAACTTAAATCTAATCCATAAATCTTAAATTGACAATTGTACTTCCTATTCAACGCTAAGTTCAAATTACAGGCAATTTTCCCATTAATCTCCTTCATCAACAAGGCAATTCTTTCAACAAGATTGAAGCTAATTAAGTGTTTTTTTTCTTCTTTATTGCACCACTCTAATTAAACTGTAAGTTTTAAATCAGCATACCAGCAATCATATCGTTGGCAAAATCAAGAAGATCATGTTTTCCCATTTTATGATTAAGCTTGCATGCACCATATTCACAGCAAGACCCCATGCTGGTGTGAAAATGGTATTAAAATGCAATAACTGATTCTGTAAATAAGGGTGGCATGGTGGCATAGTGGTCTCCTCTCTGCACTGGGAGTGGTAGCTCGGTGGTTATGGTGTTGGACTACCAATCAGAAGGTTGTGAGTTCAAATCCCTGGTTCACTGAAGTTGCTAAACCCTTTGGATAAAAGCGTTTGCTAAACAACGTAATGTAATGTAATGTAATGTTTCCTCTCGATTGTCTCCCACATTCCAAAAACATGGGTTTAAGGTAAACCCATTGGCTGCTCTAAATTGTCTGAGTGTATATGCCCAGTGCCAACGTGACCCTAATGGAATATTACACTAATAAATGTCTGTATTTATAAAAAACAATGAGGCACGAGAGTGTGCATTATTGTGAATAAACCATGGGGAAAAGGAATGATGTGCAAGCGGAGTGCCGTTACACCTCTTCCCATGGTTTATTCACAAAGATGCACAATCTCGATTGCCTTATTGCTTTTATAAAAACACACCAACACACTGTAATAAAAAAAAAAAAGTTTGATTTACAAATGCGTTTATAGCACCTTGTATCATGTGGATGTGTTAGCTCAATGGTTAGGGCGTTGGAGGTTCAAATCCCAGGTTCTTTAGAAGTTACCAAGGTGGGCTCTTGAACAAGGTTCTGTATTATGGCAAACTATTTACTCTGATCACAACCATTAAATTTATTATTATAATTATTATTATATTTGTACGTCTCTGAATAAAAGCATCTTCAAAATGTTGTAATGTATGGCAAGATAAGGCAATAATATGCAGTATGTGTGTAAAAGATGTTTCTCATTACAGATATATGTTATAATGATTATAGATCCGAATATCTACTCTTCAGGTTAATCTTTGGTTTCACATACAGTAAGTGAACACTGCAGTTTTTATGAAAAAATACATAAAATTAAAAAAACGAGAAAAGGATGCTATCTATAGGGAAAATAATGTTCTAAAAATAAAGACCTGACTGTGTCTGTGACTGTGTCTGAGAGACATCAAGTAGGTGAACAATCTCCAGAAGTCAAAGATAAGGGTATCATAATCCATTATCTAAAGAAGTCATAATGACCAGAAATAACGGGGCTGTATCAAAAATTGTAAACTTATCAAACACAATTAAATGTGAAAAAAGGGGCAGGGATAAACCACCAACGTTCTAGACCAGATAAAACCAAAACAAACCTTTGCCAAGCATTAGAAAGGTTTTGTTTGTGATCCAAAACATTGCAGCTCATCTATGAAACATAATGTGGATAATGTTATGGCTTGGGTCTGTATGGAGATTTCTAGAACAGTCACTAATATTCATTGATGATGTAGCTCATGATGGTAGTAGCAGAAGTTCACAGGGTTATTTTGCCTATTTACCAAGAAATGCATTCAAACTTATTGGGAACATTATCATGCAAGACAAAAATCCAAAACAAATCAGCAACTCAACAACCGAGTTTATAGGAGTGGTAGCTCAGTGGTTTGAGTGTTGAGCTTCAAATCCCAGGACCACTGAAGTTACCAATGTGGGTCCTTGAGCAAGACCCTTAACCCTCATTGTTCCAGGGATTCTGTATGTGACCCTGTGTTCTGACCCCAAATATTAAAAGGGATACTTGTAAGTCGCTTTGGACAAAAGAGTCTGCTAAATGACCAAATTAATTGGGAAGAAGTGGGAAGTTTTAAACAGGCCAAGTGAATCAATAGCACTAGCTTTAACCAATTGAACATTTTACTCCTGAAGGGGAGACAAAAGGGAAAAACCTTGAAACAAACAACTGAAGGATGCCGCAGTAAATGTCTGCAATAGCGCAACAAAGAAATAAGCCAACTATTGAGTGTTATCAGTAAGTAGCAGACGTTTTAAAAGTTTCATTGATATTGTGTTATGCATTTTAACATTGTTTAGCACATCTAATGTGAAAACTCATGTAAATATGCTACCGAGTAATAATAGCTGACGGTCTCATATAATATTCATCATTTAATCTCCCAAATAGGTGTAGTGGTTGGCCTTTCAGTTCTGGGATCCAGATTCAAATTCCTATCTAGGTGGGATTTCTGTGGCGTGTCAGTGTGCGTTTTGTCCAGGATTTTTGTTTTCCTCTTACAGTTCAAAAACATGGATTCAAGGTAAATTGGCTTCCATGAATTGCGTCTATATGGCGTGTGTTTGTGTGAGTAAGTATATCTGCTCAGCGCCCGAAACGCTTTCCCCAGGAAGAGCATGGGAAACCCACCTTGACCCGACTAGGTAATTAAGCTGTGTAGATGATGAGATAAGATGAGGTCTCCCAAATGTATTCATTGTGTAGATAAGGTTTAATTAATTGTTTTTCCAATTCTATATCATTTGGAACGGACTGAATGTCTGTAAGAGTTCCACAACATAGTCCTATAACATGTTCTGCAAAGTTTAAGTGAAGCTTCAGAGTATATGACAAATTCTTTTATTCACCATGTGATTCACCGAATAAATTTATTTTATTTTATTTGATTTGCTAATGGATTCACAACTATTTTAGTTCAGCTCACTATTCTGACTCCTTAATCTAATGTAATGCCAGAATTGAACCAGCAGAACAAGCCAATCACATTTAATATTTGTCTATTTTGTAAACTCGTCATGATTAGGGTTATAGAGGGTCCTGGAATGCATTCCAATGCTCATACCATATAGACTAATATATTGCGACACACCACTTAATCACTACATTCAGGTGGTTCATTCAGTTCAATTCTCACAGGTGTAATCATCATGCATTTTGGACACATTTGTGCCTTTACTTTCATGGATGCAATAAAAAGCTTGGTGGGGTAAATGTGGGGCTAGAACTTGACTGGCCCACACAGAGGCCAGACTACAATATCACTACATATTTTGGATGAACTTAAAATGACGTGATCCAGGACCTTTTATCCAAAATTAGTGTTTGATCTTACTAATGCTTCTTTGGAGCAGAAATAGGGAAGAGGTATAATGTCTTGTGCAAAGTTTTATCAGAAAAGTGAAAGCTGTTAGGGCTGCAAAGAGGGATCAGCCTAGAGTAGAATGTAAATCTAGTATAATGCACTGTTAATGCAGCCCGGCCGCTCAAGGAGGATGAGTCTGTCACTGAGTCTCGGTCCTTCCAAGATTTTTTTTCCAACAATATCAGGGAGTTTTTCCTTGTCACTGTGGCTTCATTTTGCTCTTTGGGGTTCAGACTTGGAGCATTGGAAAGCTGCTTTAAGACAATGTAAATAAATCGATACGAAATTGGTCCCGTTTAACCTATTTGTGCAGTAAAACCTACACAGATTAGTTCACACATGCCTGGAGCAGTAGACAGCCTTGTACACAACACCTATGGAGCATACTTAATAATTGGTGGGACTAGGAATTGAACCGGGGACCTTCAGGTCACAAGGCTGGTTTCTTAACATCAAGCGTTCGACTGCCCAACTTAAACTTGAACGTGATAAAAGCTCCCGTATGAAAATTTATTTACACAAATGTTAATCTTTAATGTCCCTGGAAAATTGATTCAATTCAAGTTTGTCATTTGCACTACATGTAAGTCTAAATGCTCTACAGTTAAGAATTGAAATACATAAAATCTCCACAGAATTTACACAATCATGGCACAAAATCTACACAACATAAGCACAATGTACAGTGGTAAATGTTAGTGTAAGAACATCAAGTTAAGGTATTGGTGATCTCATTTATGTCTACATATCAAAGTTTTTACAGATGCTTCTACTAAAATTGGAAATGTAAAAATAATAATAATAATGAGACAAAATCCTGCAGAATAATTGATTTATACAAATAACCTTTGAATTAATTTACAATTGTATTAACTCAATGGTTGAATTCAGAATACAGGGTCAGCCATGATACAGCATTTCTTAGATGTATAAGAGTTGAGGGCCAACACTGATAACTTAAGATTCATAGTCCGACACACTAACCAACGAGATGCCAAGCTCTTGTTTTAGATTTTAAGCTATTCATGTGAATAAAGGTAAATAAGTAATTCACTGTATCAGAACTGTAACAGCTCATTGTTTTTGGATGAGAAATGGTGGCGCTGATACAGAGGCCCCTGTTTTAAGTAATTACGTTAATTATTTTGGCAAATCTGAGGACACCATAAGACTTTGAGTTCTTTACTCAAACTCGAGAAGACGTGAGGGATCACTGAGGTCTTCATCTCAGAAGACACATTTTGCAAAAATGCACTCATTGCTGTCTAAAAGAAATGATATCTCCCTTTTTATTTTTTGTTCACCTTGGGCTCTGTATGTGTAAGTGTTCCAATACATTGTACAATATAGTTTAGTGTTATTCATAGTGTATGAATAAATGTTTGTCAAAGGTTGCCCTGAGACACACCTATGAAATGATTAGTGTGTTTCCCTACTTTTTGCCCCATGACCCTAATTAAGGAAAGAGTAAATGTCGGAGTTTGCCCATTAACATGACTGATCACAAACACCTTTATAATTGTAAATGTCCCTGCTATCTTCCAATGAACAGTTTAACAGTTTTACACACCCACGACCTCTAAAACAAAGTGTGAAAGAACAATTATTATTATTATTAAAAAAGTATACAACTGCACAAAAGCTTCAAAATAAATTACAAATATAGTGCCATGTTGCAGTTTAGAATTGTCCTTTCATCTCTGAAAATAAAACAGATTTAACTGGAAACATAAAATGGCCCAGAATTTCTTTTCATCATGCATCTTATTTTATTACACTTTACCTTTATGTTTGATATTTCAATAAGCTGTTTTTATCCTTACCCCATCAGGTAATGTAAAAAGACGAAGCGCTGCAGCTATGTCGGGCATTGTATTGCACATAGCGGATAGTGAAAGGTATTGTTGTCTAGACTCATTCAGGCATGAAAAAGATCTGAAAACTGTGCTCATAATCCATTTCCTTAGTGTGAAATCTGAAAGATCTATTGTATTAGCACATACTGCATGGAATGCTCATCTGTGTGAGTATATACACACAGTATGTAGTGCTGTGAAAAACAGCACAGTGTGATTGAGCAACTCCTTTGAAATGTCAAGAGTCAACAAGCGTCATTCAATCACAGTCAGGCATAAACTCTCAGTGTGGTTTATTTTCAAGAGCCCTGTGATGCACAACTGCTGCTTTTTGATTTAGCCCCTCTTGTCTTTGCCGTGTTTTCCATGACATATATTTTTCAAAACCAATATTATTCTTGCTTCTTCTTTTGCTTTCGTGGTTGGTTAAGGTTTATTGCATCACGGGTCCAAAGAAATAGATAGCATGTGAGAAAGTCGTTGTAATGTCGTCGCCCCCCCTTTTTTTTTTTTGCTGGTGAGCTTTTTGTGCCTGTAATGTCCTGTGTATATATGCAGAAATTGGATATTGGAAGTATATTGCAGTTCCAGCTATGAAAATTGGCGGTGGAAGATGAAGTTAAAATTGGAAAACAGTTATCATGTCCTCATGAGGAAACCCATTTAAATGTGTGCGCTCAGGGTGAGCAAGCGAGGGAGAAGTCTGTTTTTTGCCTGTTTATAAATGGGAAGCATAGGAAATCAGTCGACCTCAAACCTGTAAAGTATTATAAATTAGGCTAGAAGTAATGCAAATTAGCCTGTGCTTTATCCCAAGCCTTCCATGACATGCATAATTTAGCATTTCATGTTTAAAGAATTAAATTATATTCAGAAAATTGTTCAGGTATTGGTGACATGGTGAATTTAACCAGTAACATGCAAATTAAAACACTGTCGGATGATCACTGCATAAATTGGATGACACGTTTAACAGCAAATAAAACAAACAGTGCAAATGGCTGTCTGTGACCAGGGTTGGACCAAACGCATTTATAAACCATGTTATAGAGTGCTGCTTTGAAATTTGTGAACCTCTGGGAGTTGTCTGCATGAGTTTTGCTTAACACTTTATCAAAATTTCAAACAAGCTCAAAACGAATCAAATCCAACAAATAGGACAAATCTTTTAGGCTTGATCATTTATTTAAGAAAACTGATCAATATCTGTATGTGATTTTAAGTGGACTATGGTTTATTTTGCAGAACAGGGAACTTAGTCGGACCTTTACCACCAATGTTTGTGGAAGTACACTGCTCAAAAAAATAAAGGGAACACTTAAACAACACAATGTAACTCCAAGTAAACCACACTTCTGTGAAA